>PKRV01002731.1:509327-566961 GCA_003709505.1 Hyphantria cunea
ATATATATATATATATATATATATATATACTAATAGACTGAAAACTGAAAAGTCAATTGCTTGTGTTTGATTCACATTAGGAGTATGTTATACGCATTCAAACACGACACTTCACAATCTACACTAACAACCTGGTCTGAGTGTTATAGTAAGCAAAAACCTCCTTTCTAGAAAAGGCCTTTGTTAAGCAGAGGATAGATGACACCACAACTTTAGTATCTGGAATATTACATGCTAGATTTCATGCGGTTTTACTGGTATTAATATTCTTAAATTTTTAGGTATAAAGTTACACTATTTCGCTTTTATCGCTTTAGATAACAATCAAGGTGTAGATGTGTAATTGGTTAGTAAGTACCTCTTGTGGTTTAAGCTTAATCCATTCTGGTTATTTTCGATAAAAAATTATAAATGTGTTTGAGCAACATTTGTATGGTATTATAAATAGTTTCAACTGAAATTATATGTAAAGTTTGTGTGGCTTTTGTGTTGATCGATGATGGTGATTCCATGCCTAGTCGGACCGGCAGGCTCGGCGGGTGACGACGTGTTTTGCGCCGCGTGACACGTGACGGTGTAATTAGTGCGTGACCGCCGGCCGACGGCCCGTCCGTCGCAGGGTGCCACGAACATCCACAACCTCACAGCTCTACATTGTTTATGTTGGCAACACATTATAACATAACAAACCTTTATTATACATGTAAACTCTCATTTTGGTTTTATTTCATGATCATTTTGATATTAAAAAATCTTGTTCAAACTACAGAAAAGAGAACAGGTTCTTAATAGTTTTTTTTGTATCTTTACCCCAGAACGACGCTGTTTATCAACCAATATAATGATGCGAAAATTTGCACTCTATCGTGTGAGGGGTATTATATTATTCCTTCCTTCTTTTCAATTTCATTAATTTAAAAAGAAAATAGTTTGTATTTTTTCTTTAAATGAACTATTAAGGCTGGAAAATTAAGAAAAGATAAATAGAGAATATAGTTTATTACAACACGACGTAACGTAGGCACATTGAAACACTGATACATTTATGAAATGAACACAAAGAACATCCAGACTTAGAATTTGGAGATCACTGTCCATGTAGGGATTGAACCCACAACACTCAGCATGGTAGAAAACGGTGAGGCCATCACTTAAGCTACGACGCCATTAAATATATCGTAGAAAATATTGTATAAGATGCATCGATAAAGTTTCTTGAAGCAGTGCCGAGAGGGTTTCAGATGTGTCTGTGTCACAATCAATCCGCGGTAAATTATATAAAAAATACATTTCAAGCTTCAGCTGACTACGAGATGGTTTCTTTATTAGTTTTCCCCGAGGCGCGCGCAGCCACCGCGCCTCGCGGGGGACGTGTGAAAAAAATCTTAGCGGGATTAAGGGCCCGTATAACAGGTTCTGAGGCGGACTTATTGCTGTAATACAATCTCTGTTATGTCGCGCACGGATTACCCATATTGGCGTGTTTCGCGCAAAAACATCGCTCCACACAAACTCTTGCGACTTAATACGATGTTCTTGCATACATTACTTACCGCATTTGTTTTAAATCGTGTTTACTAATATATTTATGAATATAGAAAAATGTCACTGTAAGACACAATGTTCTTTGATTAAGCTTTGAATCTGTGTAGTTTTAGTATTAGTTACACACTTTTTATACTATTTCATATTTTTGAAAAGGAGAAGAACAAAAATTAGTTTGAAAGTGTGTAGGTCTTACTACAATTGTACACCTAATATTATTTACATTGTATGCACAAAGACATTATTATTTTCTATTGTTTTAATTACCTCGGTGGCGCAGTGGTAATGTATGTGACTGCTGTTTTTGAGGTTTCGGGTTTGATTCCCGGGTCGAACCAAATGTTTGTATGATCTGCAAATATTTGGTTCGGACTTTGGGTATTTTCTATGTAAAATATGAATGTATTTACGATTTCTTTATATGAGTTGTCTAGCACCCATAATAAAAGCTCTGCTTAGTTTGGGACAAGATACTACTGCGTTAAATGTCTAAAAATATTCATTTTTTATTTATTTACATAAAGCCCGTGGCTTGACTACTGTACTTTAAACCGTATACTTAAAAATAAATAAATCATAGTAAAACAACGACTGCTCAAAGCTCAAGTTGCAAATCCCCGCAAATTGAAAAGGCCATTATCGAGTGCAAGCAATTTACACGCAGCTGGTGCTACGGGGCGTGAGTATCCGTCGCGGTTACGCCGTAGTCGCTACACTAATAGGACTAGGAATGAATCCATTTCACTTTAGAATAAATAATAATTTGAAAAATTAAAATACATATTTTACATTATGCTTTAATTATAGCAGAGGGATGCGTGATCGTATGGACCAGACATAAGTAAGATGCTACGACCATAGAAATATTAAATTTCTGAACCGGATTATCAAATGGTTTTCTATCTAAGAACTAATGATGTCAGAATAGAGTTTATGCTTATATATTCATCCCAGCCTATTTCCACTTTAGGTGAGGTGAGCTCTCCTTGTTCCACGGCACCGAGACATTCTGTCAATAGTTGTGGAAGTTTTTTTTTATTTATCTATTTTCATCTGATTTTAGAATACGGTTCGTAGTTTCCTAGCCGATGCACACTTTAGGTGGAGTTGGCTCTCCTTGTTTCACGGTGCCAGAACGTTCTGTTAAAGGCTTTCGAGTAGGGTAAAATCTCCTTCTTCAGGAGCTTGGTCATAATGGTTATACCATATCAACGTAGGTCGACCGCGGCCTCTTTTGTTTTCTGGTAGGTTAAAAATTGTGCGCACGATGTTTTTCGTGATATGTCCAGAATACCTCAATGACCTTTCCATTAAGTTTCACTGTATTGAATCCACCTCAAAAGTATAAGTATACATATATACTCATCAATGACGATAACATAATGATGGTAATGTTTCTACGTATATTAAAATGTATAAATGAATAACCAAAATGCAATGAGCGGTTGTCTCATCTGTGCCTCGCAGAATATATGAAAATAAATGTCCGCATGGAAATAAATCTTTCCATAGTACACTACAAGTTATCTGTAATTTTTTGATAACCTGTGCCTAAGTTTTTTTTATTATTTTTTCAAGAACATTACTTTATGCTTCACTTAAAACAGGTCTTTTTTATAGAATAAGGGGCAAACGAGCAGACGTATTGCCTGATGGAAAGCGATTACCGCCGCCCATGGACACCCGTAACACCAGAGGCATCACAAGTGCGTTGTCGGCCTTGGAAGATGGGGAAGGGCTGAGGGGAAGGTTTGGATTGTGGGCCTCCGGTATCCTCACTTACTCGGTGGAACACAGCGCAGGCACTGTTTAACACCGGTTTTCTGCGAGGTCGTGGTATCACTCCGGTCGAGCCGGCCCATGCATGCTGAAGCGTGGCTCTCCCACGGGTGAAGATAAACAGCACTTTTTCAGTTACGTGCCTTATGTTTGGCTGATATATTATTATTTTTAGTGATGTAAACATTAACAATAACTTATTTAAAGCAATGTAGTCATAATTGTGGCTGAGCTCCGTAATAAAGATTTAAAAAAAAATAATAGATCGCACACACGGCTGACGAATGCAAACTAGGTAGACGCTGGATTACGGCAAGATTTTTGTTAAGAACAGTAAAATACTTTCTACCTAAACACAAATTATAGATAAATTACACCAAGATACAGAATAATGTTGATGATGATGATTATAATGTGAGAGAATAAATAATCAGGCTCATGACATAAATATTTGTTACGGGCGGGAACCGAAACCACGACTAACTAACCTTAAACTAAACCAAATACTAACCCACGACATCGACACAGCAGCTAGGCTTACTAACCACTAGATAAACAAGATAAAAGACTTTTGTAATAATCAAAGTAGTTTTCTTAGAAACCAGCCAGACTACAACGGTATATGGTCAGATTTTTTTTTTTCATTTTACGTAAGTGAAAACCTTTAGTAAACAGACTAAAAGATAAAACAGTTTTTTCCAACGCCAGCTGTAAGGTTAGGGTCGGATCTCGTAAATAAGTGAGCTGTTGACGAGTGTGGTGCGCGAGGAATTGAAAACAGCGCCACAGGGTAACGCTTTACTTATGACCTCCCACGCCTCGTGTGCAACTTTAAAAATTCTCATACAACGCCGCTCGTATATGGAACAAAATTACTTGATAAGAGTAGAAATAAAGTAAAGCGAATTATGATATATTTTGTATTCATCTATAATTTGTGAAGCAAAAAATTTGTACCCCTTTTTAGCAAAATTATGAAAAAGGAAGATTATTGTANTCGATATTTTGATGCAAAAAAAGAACAGATTTCAAACTTTAAGTTACTGTTACTGAAAGTCGTTACAGTAAGTAGTTAAGTAATTTACATTTTAATTAATTTAGGTAAGTACCAATATAGCTGATTAGTTGACGTCAAAGTGTCGGTTGGCATCCGCAGAATACCGCGCGTTTAATATCAGGATAACATCTGTAAAACGAGCAGATTGACTTAATGGTGTTTGCAAAGTTTCGCTCAGAGAAAATTTTAGTTCGCCGCGAGTAACACTAATGCCGAGCGGGGAGGTGTGAGGTCGAGGGGCGTACACGATTAGTAACAGCTGTCATTCCTCGCGAATATGTTATTTATTAACGACATGAAAGTCAGAAACTTGATTTGACCTTAAAATGTGTAATATCGGAGTAGGTAGACGTCATACAAAAGTATCTCTTATCAATTTTCTTCAATTGTATAAACTAATAAAATAGGTATGTTAATGTACCCAGTATGAAGACTTAGTAAATAAGAGTGCATCCATAAAAAATGTTAATATAAACAAAATACATAAAAATTGTAGAAATATTTTTTTATAAAGTAAGAGAGAGATGAGAACCATCAACGTTTCTTGAAACTTGCTGAGTTGATTATCCCTATATATTTTACATTAAAACTTTGTAAAGACAGTTATAAGCATGCTTAGTACCTAATATTTACTTAACATATAAAGAGATTCTTCTTTTACAAAACTGAAAGTTTGTAATAAGAGTATTCATTGAAAAGTAACGCAACAATTATTTTAATATGAGCTGACAAAATCACCTTCAATTTGTCGAAAATTTGGTGTTTAAGCGAACGGTTTGACCGCACCTGTCAGAATATTAGATCGGCGACATTAATCCGTCGCCGCAAAGCGCGGCCTCTCTCCCCTGTGTTCTCCCACCTCCTGAATACAGAGAACCGTTGTGGCACTCCAGTGCCCCCAATCGAAAACCGAAAGCTCCAATCTAAAGTCACGTTTGTCCTCAATTTTCATCCCCATATCCGGTTTCTGATGACTATTCACGATTGACGAAAACAACATCAACGTTTGATTTTCATACTTCAATGCTTTTAAAATGATTGATTTTATTTTTGTATATATACTCGTTTATTCTATATAAGCTGAATAAAAACTTCACAAAAAATGATATAAAAGTAAGTTGACTAACTATATTCTCCACGTTTTTTACTGCGTAATACAGAGATGAATAAAGGATAAAAGCATAGTGAGTTTGGAAAGAAAAGAATTTTGCAAACTACCTTATAAAACGTATAACATGCAATAAGGCCTCTGTTATTTTGTGGGGTCGAAACTTATTCATCCCGCAAATCCGATCATGTATGAAACAAATCCCGCCCGGTCACCGCTGATTGCATTGTCATGTCTAGTGGACGATATTTTAATATCGGACTGTATACCCTATTTCTACTGTTTAAGATTAGCTTTCCTGTGCAGGCAAGTTGAAGTTACCGGTACCCACGTCGTATCGGTTTGTAAAACAAGCGAGCCAACGTGATTGGAATGTTTTATTCGACCCTCAGAACATATGAGACCGTTATGATGTATGGTTTTGCTTTTGATGTGGAATTTATGGATGCACAATTTAGGTGTTAATGTAATTAAATATTTAATCAACGCTCTTAACGGTCCTTATATTATTTGATTTTAACACTGGTCTTTATTGTACGAATGTTAACTGTCTTCTGGTTACATTACAATTCTAGAATTTCACTACGTAATAATTTTAAGTTATAAATTAATCGTAAATTCAACTTAGTCTACGTATTTTAAATCCAAAGGGATAGAAAAAAAACTACCCGGTAGATGGCTTGTCTAAAAACTGCTGTCCTTTATTTATTACATAAAATATAGTTTTAAAGATTCTAACAAAATAGTTAGAATCGGTTTTGTCAGGTTTTCCCTCGCGAATATTACAATAGCGCCCTTTTTGTATCACGTAACCTAGCGATGCGGCGGGTGTTTTGATGTCAAACTTGTGCAATAACAGAACAGTTCACGTCACGTTGACTGGTGCCACCTGTTATCTTCAGTTCCTTCTCACACCAACAAAACTACTTACGATAGTAATTTAACTATAATAATAATTTTTACTAACGCAAAATTAAGTATAGTTTTTCTGATACAAACAGCATTTTCTTAAGTTACGTTCACAGTAATAGTCAGGCTCTGGTATTCACAGTAAGATTAAACCTGTATTGTGGATACCAGTCCCTTTCTCTACCAACAACTTACACTTATAATGTGCATATATATTTAAACCACATACTTAACGGCATTTTAACGTGTGACCGTGCATGTATGTGTGAATTGGTGTAAATTTGTGTCAGGCATGTGTGGATATTTATGGGTGCGGATGCGCGCGCGCGCGCGTATTTGTGTGTGTGTATATTGATAAAATATCAAAAATAACTTTCAATATTCAGGGTTCGTTTCTATACTACAGCCGAGCTAACCCTGTATCGAAGGATAACGATGAATTAGGACTATTTACACATATCATGCAATGTATGTTATGAGGGTAGGAGTCTTTTAATTCATTAGTGGTCACACGGTTAATAGTTATTTTTTACGCAACGAAATCAACAGATTGTAAGCTTTTTTCCTCAATAGATTGATTTGTACTGTTCACTATAGCTTAGAAGACTGTTAGAACTTTTTGTCTACAATACGCTAGTAATAAATATTACTGAGGAAAACACTAAAATTTTAGTAATTTATAAATGCACGACACACTCGAGACACGTCCACTCGCAAGCAGGATTCGGGAGGAAGGGGACTATGTAGAAAAATGTCCAAAACATACATTAACCATTACTAAAATGTTAGCTGATTTTAATTTGGCAAATTATAGCGTTTTGAAATTAGCTATAGTTTAATTTATTACGTAAATATAAAAAATTAGTAATTCACTTATGAGTAACTACGGATTATTTCTTAATTATAATCGATGAAAAAAGTATAATAATCTTATTAGCTCCCTAATATCAACAAGATTTTTAGAGAAGAAAAGAATAACAAAATTCTTTAAGAATAAAGACCATTTCTGAAGCAGTTTATCAGGGGTACAGGGGAAACGTACACAAAACAACATAACATTTTTATACATAAAGATTAAGTCTATAGGTGAAACAGAAATTTACTAAAACTTAGAAATTACTTATAAACGGTAAAATTCTTATTTAAGTAGTATGTATGCGTAACTGTGTTTAGCTAATCGTGGCTTATATTTAAAGAGGTGTGACCGAACAAGGCAACAGGAGTTTTAAGTCACGTAGACGTGTTAACCCTATTATCAGGCCAGGCTTAACTGTTGCTAAGCCGCGCCGACAGCGGCCGATTTATGACCGTACGGACGCAATTTGCCCAATCTGATCGTTTATATTGCCTATTGGCCGTCCGATCTAATTGTTGATATTGAAATTAAACTACCAATATTGCCATTATTATCATTACTCGTTATTTCAATCCCGTATGTAAAATATGTAACATAATCTTTGAACTTAATTTATACCCACTAAATAAACTACCATTCTCTTACAAAGTTAAAATCATTATACACGCTGATGAGAGAGCAACACAATTATTGAGTTCTAACTTGTTTCCGACAGTAAATTCCTAAGAGTATACATATCATTTTGTTAACATATCCAAAAATATCCACGAAATAATGTTTACTAAAGCATCCCGTACTCGTACAGCTACGAACCGCTACAAGCTACGTTGCGCTAATCCCTCGATCCGCGAAAGCCGTGTATTTCACGGCTCTTTATTACATTAATTTAAATGTTTGCCTGGCGGATTGCCGCCGATCCGCTCCCTTCAACACGACATAAATATATACAGACATCTGATCACCGGTGTAATGAATGATGCCAAGCTACGTACTGTATGCACACACATGACCCGAGTTAGAAACCTAAAAGTCACATATTTTCCTATTATACTTTTTGGGATAAGGTCAATAACCATATGTAAACCATACCAAACCATATGTACTTTTAGGAGTGAATGTGTGATAGATCAATCGTCACATCAAACGAATTAATAAGGGTTTATTAGAACTTGATAAAAATATTAAGATATCATGACAATAGTACTTATTACATTATTTCCAAATTTCTACGAAATCATAAAAAAAAATCAGGTATAGATTGTCAAGGAAAATTAATGAGCGGTAGCCTTGAGCCCAAGAAGAAGAAAGTTTATATATTGTCTTTAGGACAAGGTCGGGTGCTCAAAAATGAGGGATTATTAGTCAGCTAACCTTAAAAAAAAGATGTTCGTCAATCGATTTGTTCTTAGTTGGAAATGTAATATTAAACATTTTAAATGACATTGTTATTTAGGAATAGGCTGATCCGATAAAATTTTTACAATCGGATGCGGAAGCGCGACCAAACCAAAGGTGCGTTTAGAAAGCGTATATCTATCGCCAGTACCTAACGCATTTTTAAATTTACCAACTCTTGAAATGCGCTTGACATAATTTTATTCTTGCCGAATAACATTAATATAATATAGATAATATACTAATAGTATTTTTTTACTGTTCTAATAAGACTTTAAAAGAAGGCAATGTGACACAATAATTATTTTCATCTTAAATACCTAGCTTTAATCAATGAGTAATAAGCATCCTTAAATTACATTTTATATCCAACGGACATTGCAAAATAATGAAAAGGCTTAATACTCGACAGACATGACCTAAAAAACTGAGACAACTTACTCACCTACCAGATTACTTCGACCTTCATTAATTTGTTTGTTAGTAATGTACATTTCTCGTGGCTGTAAACGGATTATAATGACAACGCACCTGGCTCGGTACAACAAACGGTTGTAATTAGTCAGGCTAAACAGTCGTAGTGCAAACAAAAATATTTACTGAATTCAACAGCGTTAAGTTATTGCTATATAATCCGATAAACAGAGATCGTTCGCTTGAAAATTGTGTTATCGATGCTGTAAAGCGTTCACAAGTCGCCACTTTATGAGGGCAGGCGACGGGGGCATGCATACATAAAAATTCTCTATCGGGACTAATAGGAGTGAAACAAATAAAAGGATACGTAAATAGAAGCGTCAGATAAATTCCAGTGGGGCTGGAGTGCGCGTAAATCCGCGCGATTTGTATCTGTGACAGGGCGTACGGGCTCAGGAGCCCCGCGACCCCCGCCCCCTGCATTAGCCACCCTACACCCTTGGCGAGTCGTCTCACAATTAATACTATAAATATTTTGTCTAATATATATTACAAAGAGTATTATAAAAACAATAACATCAGCGCCTTACTGAAACAATTACGCAAAAATAGTACTTAACAGTATTTTTTATAATAAATGAATTAGGCAGTTACAACAGTAAAAAAACCATTGTATATATTTTTCTTGCCGTTTATTCAAGACACCGTTATTAAAAGGATGTTATATTGAGAATTAAGTGTTCCTGTCAAAACGATAAACCCTTAATTTTTAGTTACATATCATTAATAGTTCGTGAAATTAAATAGGAAGTGATTATCAGGCACTCACTAGCCACAGCACTCAGAACATGCGTTTTAAAAACTTTTAATGTATTAAATAAAAGCTTAATAAACATCGGCCAAAACGAGTGTGATGGAACAATATATATATACATATTTACGCGGATAACGTTCACCAGATCACGTCTATGCAAATGATATTAAATTAGAAGCGTTTAATAACAACTGTGGCAGCGCTCTCCAGTGAAGAGATGCAATTACACCAATCAAATCTCAATTCTGATGTACTAATTGCGACCGACGTGTTTTACGGTAAGGTTTTAATCCCGCACAGTATGCAATGACGTCTGTATGATTAAGCTAGCAACGTGACGACCCCTTTGAAAGGTATTTAAAACATTATGCTTTTCGACTTGTGGTAAATTTAAAAAATGAACACAATTCAATAGAAATATCATAAAAACGTTTTTCGATTTTCATATGAAACCTACCTTACCTACTTTATCTTTATGATCAGAAAATCAAAATATAAACTTAACTATTGTATCGACATTAAAAAACTGATGACTTGCTTTTATCTTTATTATTCAATAATATTATCGATCTTGGGTAAGTTCGTTTTTCAGCTGGCAAAGACCTTCGTACCTCATGTGTATTAGTTTACCAACATACGTTTTTAATTTTCTGTGATTGTTTTCACAATTGTTCTGTCTTGTTGTTATCTTACAGAAAGTAAAGAAGCACCAAATACCTATACAAATAATTTTATTATGTAAAACCTCTATATACATAGTACTACGGTAGTGTAAGAATCGTGTTTGCTATGTCCGAATAAAAGAATTTATTATTATTTTTGTTATTATTTTTTATTTCAAACTCCCTGAAAGGTGTAAAATTTACTAATTCCAAGAGGCATAGTCAAATGTAATTAGGGCTTAATTAATGGTGTATGTGGATGACACTGAGGATGTGGTTAGGAATTAACTAGTAAGTCTGCATATGTTTAATATTATTGCTTTTTGGAGTAGGTGTATTGAATGTTGCGGCATTTCTAAGATGTCTAAACTGTGTTGAAGGCTATAAGGTATTTCGGTTGAAGATATAACTATTTGGGGCTATATAATTATTTACTTCTCGCCACTGTCGTTTTAATTCTATTGCCAATTGCCTTGACGTTATGAGTGTACGGAACTACTACGTCTGTTGGGTAAACAGTTTTGTTTATTTTGTCGTGAAGTATGATATCCGGCCTATTGAAGTGAATGGTCACATCTGTTATAACCGTTCCGGCTCAGTATACTTTGTAGTTGTTATTTTCTAGTACTGTCTCAAGCTTGTACTTGTAATAGGGTTTTTTTTCTATAAAGTGGTATTTGTGGGCAAGATGTTGATGTACTATGGACGTTACTTGTCTGTGTTTGTAGTCAGTTTGAACTAGAGATTTGCAAGCTGAGGTTTCGTGTTGAATGGTTTCGGGACAAGCATGGTAGCATCTACAGGCGTCTTAAGTGATATTTTGAACATGAATGATATGTTTTTGGTAATTTCAGGTGTCGATGACTTGATCCTGTCTCTCTGACACAATGACCTGTCTTGGCCTAAGGAAACAAGTCCCCACGCCGCAGCCATTCGTTCGATGCAACTATGTCGACGTTAGGTTGCTGCAACTGCACCTATCTACTTATAGCATGGAGTATTTTTAAATTATTATCAACCTTATTGACATATTGCTTTTTCTTAAGTCTTGCGTAAGTGTAAATTACATAGCATAATGAGAACATACATTACCCTCAAATTTACAAGGTACATGGATATTTACATAAACATTAAAATCCTTAGCCTACATTTATAAGCGCGATATATTCTCTTTGTGACATCCCTAGAAGCGCCTATCATCAATAGTGCGGTGAAACCGGTCGGGGCCGTGCGCACCTGCGGCCGCAACGCTAAGCCTACGAGTTAGCACCCCCGAGCCCCAATGTACACTGTACCAAATAAATGCACACCATGTAACAGAATAAAACTGCTCGGAATCCAATCCCACATGTTATGTTAATTTCCCTAAGCACTTCATATAAAAATATAAAATAGCACAGCAAACAATTTAAATAAATACAACAAACTATCTCTGACACAATAACAACCCCATTACAAAAAGCTCACCGCAATATCTCGAAAGTAATTATAACATTTCACAAGAACACTAAAAAGTGTAATAACTTTTAAAAACAACGCAAACTCCTGCAAACTCATCGCGAACGAGTACAAAGTGTGCAATTTAAAAGCCAAATAAGCGGCGTATTACAGAGTTTTTCTTAAGGAGTCTCGTCCCAAACTACGTTAAAATGATTTAATTCCCCTCTGATAGCGTTACGGGCGGTGCTATTATTGAGATCGCCGTCTCGGCCGCGCCCGGCTAATAAACGCTTATCAACGCGCTCATTATCACACCCTTAACATCGCTTTAATGTTCTGCTCTTGAACAAAACATATTTAATCTCATTTTTTCTCCGACGTCGCGCGAACTTTTAAATTTCCCAAATTTACAGCGGAACAGTGACGATGGAAAATCTGAGAAGTAGATGACTTGTCGGATTTATTCTTTGTTTCAGTGGTTTGATATACGTCAGTTTTGAGCTGAATTTTTCTAATTTTTTTTTGTTAAGTACTCATAGAAATATGCCACCATTTGCCAATGCACTACAGTGTACAAATGTGCAATAGAAATGTCTTAAAACCATTGAGTCGGCACTGTATTACATAGGTAGACTGTTATTGATAGACCTACAAAATTTTTAGAGTCTTATATCCATCCATATATATCCATATATATCTGCAACAGATCTGGAAGAAATATCTCATACTCTATGGCAGTAACAATAATGATGTGTTGTGTCCAAAGTAACAAGCTATAAACTGCTAAGAGTGTGTTGAGTGCAAAATGCCCCGCGGTGTCACCCGCACTACCGCTTGATCTTTTAAGTCCAATTTTACTGCTGGTTTGCGATACTAAATTATAATATAAGAGCTCATAAATTTCTGACACTATCCTTCTTTGACATGCCCGATTTAAGGATTTCTAACGCTGTCGTTTTAATATTGAGGACGTGGAAACGAGTTGAGAAACTGCGTAGCGTAATAAAATCTATTTAAGCAAATTGCCTTCTATCAGATCGCATTTTTTTTTCACACCAACAATTTGAATATTATAAGAAAAACTTTAAAGTAAATCCCTTTTCGGCTAGTAACTCAAACGGTATTACACCTAATGTGATTCGTTCTTTGCTTTTCTTCAATTGTCCTTTGCGTTGAAAAATATATTTAGTAATAAATTTATAGGTTATCGTATATCGAAGTAATTTTGAAATTATTTTAACTATATATATGTACTAGTTTAGTCATAACATATTATACAAACTGAAATATTTTCTTAACAAGTATACGTAGGACGAAAGGTATTTCAGTGGTTTAAAGCTTTAATTATTATGGTAAAAAAAAATGCGGTCCAGTCACTTTTTCATCCAAAATAAAAACAGTAATATAATTTATTGTTCAGTCGGTCATAACTCCTTCCGTTTAAAAATTTATGTTTCAGACGGATATACAAATAAATATATTTAAGTTAGGAACCTTCCCTGTCGGTCAAGGGCTTAAAATAAAAAAATAAAGAAAAATCAATACTAAAACTATAAACTACTAGCAGACCCAACTGCAGGTTGCTGCGGCTATACGTTCTAACTTATAATATTAATAAAAAGTACGTGATAGAAGCTATTCTATATTTGGTACGCTAGAAAAACACACATTAAAAAACGTGAAGATCGGTTAGATAGCTTCGAATTGCATCGTAAGCATCAGCATATCACGATTATAATAGATTAAGTATTAAGCTATCGAATGAAAATAAAAAATAATTTTAATTTCTAGATTTTAACTATACATTTCTGAATGTTTTTTTATATTCTTCATCCATCTAAAAGTAAAACATTTATCCAATCTAAATATCAGATAGATTTACAAATCTAAAACTTTTTGCTCATTACAAGGTAATTTTGGCAACTCAGTTTGATATTTCTGTGTTCCACTGCTATTCAGCTTATTTGAATTTGATGTCCAGTAAATAAAACGAGTGGATTAGAAGGAATTTTCTATAATCTTTGCTTCGTTTAATTGATACTATTTATATTAATATAATATTCTAGTATAGTGTATATTGATTCTTGTTAAAGTCACAAAAAATACAATTTAAAGTAGTTATTTACAAAAGTAGTTACCATAAAACCATAAAAAAAGTATTAACACAAGAGTTTATATTGATAATTGAAGCTAATTAAAGATTTTTTTTTTAGTTTTCATATTGAACTCTTAATTCTTTATTAACCTGATAAAAAAACTTGATGGATCCTCAATATCGCTTGGCACCAACCTAATTCAAACTAGAAGGTATTTATAGCTGTAATAATGTTACCTGTTAAATTGAGGGTTGTACTTTAATAATGTAATTTAGTTTTTCAATTGGATTTATAACTATTTTGATTTTTAGTACTGATTGATGTCCTTTAAAGTTTTTTTTAATTGAATTATAGTGCGACACAATAATAACGTCAGATTACAGAACTGTTTGAGAGGTTTTTAGTTGAGAGACTTTTAAGCCTAAGTGGATTTTTTTATTAGCACCAAAAACTAAGATTTTACCAACTTCTACTTAAATCTAGTAAATAATTAATACATGATCACCAACTTTATAACTTACTTTGCAAAGACTGCAATTGCATTGTTTTACCTTAGACGTGTATAATGCAAGAACTCACTAATAAGTTACCGTATTAAATTTAGTATATCGTCATTTTCATGGGGCGCTCATAGCCCAGTTGTACTCAGTGATTAGAAACAATCATCGAGGGTAAGCAACGATGGCGCGGTCAGTACCTGGATGGGTGACCGCTGGTGGCATGTTACCATGAGCGTCTCCGTGATTCGGAGGTCACGTTAAGCAGTCGGTCCCGGTTCTTATCATACGATAACAGTCGTGAAGCTTAGTTGGAGGCCTTCGGGCGGCTTAAAATCATCCAACGGTAAGATTACGTAGCCACAACGTTGTCTTGCCAGTCCCCAACCCGCACTTGGCCAGCGTGGGGACGTATGGCCTTAACCCTCTCCTGAGAGGAGACCCGAGCCCAGCAGTGGGACATTATGGGTTGTTGTTGTTGTTGTTGTCATTTTTTTAAATTAATATAGGTTTTTAGCTACATATAATTTGGCATAAGAACCAGCAAACTGCATTAAATTGTTTATCATTAACTCTAGATTCTATTAGGTAGGTACCAACTCTTACTCTCTTACTTACTACTTACTCTTACTTACTCTTATACCCACATATTTCAATTCTTATGGAAAAATAAACAGATATAGTAGGCAAAAAAAAATGATATTGATGTGGAATGTCTATTTAAAACATTCTGTCTTCATTGTGAGTTTCCAAAGCTTCTCTAAAGATCAGCTTAAAATGAGATCATTGGATAATTTTCACACCTAACGCATCTTACGCACAGTAACGAGTATAACACACAAAGAATATAAATTGAAATTAAATTGACTAGTCTGTAGTGTGATAATATATTTCGAAATCAATTTATCATTACATCACACCCAGATCTTTTCTAAATAATAAAATTTTATCAAATTCTAAATATAAGTTGTAAATTAGTCCAGGTTTATTATAAAATCTATTTTCTATCATTTTTACATAAAATTTGGTAAATTTTGTGGTTCTTACGTGAAAATAAACTGAACAGGCAGGGCTCTGCTAAAATATTTCATCATCATTTTCATTACGAAATTGCAGGAATACAATGACTATAATAATTTATTTTTGCATGTCCCGTTTTAATTTATATCTAAAAAACGATTTAATTATTTTACTATAGTTTATACGTACTTGTAAAATGAAAAGGCACCTCTATTTTCGGCATTACTTATTTTTTTAGGACTTTAAGAGTCCTAATCTTTAGATTAGGACTAAATCGTGCTCCTTCGAAATTCTTGAGTAAACAAATCGTTGACGTTTCGACTAAACTTTTTCGAGCGCTAATATAAGTTCCATTATTTTGATGTTTCTGTCAGTATAAAATATTTTTATTTTACTAATTAGGTAACGATTCACCACTGTTAATATTAGAGTTATACCAATATTTAATTAGTGAATAATAGAATTGCACATAACATAATATCATACGCGTAATCATGCCAGTTGAACGTGCGTTATGACACCAATAATAGTAAAAACTAAGTGTAATTACAAATATAAAGATATGAGCAAGTAAACACGAGGCTCAGGTGTAACCAGGCGCTTAGTCTAGGATTCCTCGAGTGTTCTTTTGAACGTATCTCTCCCCTATATTTAAACTCGAAATTATGAGCCAGTGAGTAAACAGTATCGTTGGCAGAAAAAAAAGGGTGTCGACGACCAAGTATCTCCTCGTTACTCGAGTTATATTTGAACCAACGAAAGAACCGAATTGAATATTAAATGAAATAATTTATGCCATATTTATCATTTTGCAAATGAACAGTCTCACCTTAATGAAAATATGGAAAAATGTTAATAATCATTTTTAAAGGTGCTTCTGTTTGTTTTAAAAATGAGTAGGATATTATTTTTAAATTTATTATTAACTACATGTGACATATATGTCCATTACTGATAACAATCGGTAATTGTTACACATTCCTTTTAAGTCTATCTACTAATCAAAAGACCATACAACAATCGGATGGTATAGCTCAAATGCGCGATATCCATCCAATCAGAAATGCCTCTTAAATAATAATCTATTTGACGGTAGCAGTATCTTTACCGGATAGACAACACGATGACCCTAAATTAATTATTTATTGTTAATATTATAATTGATTAGATTAAATCCTAATTCTTAATGCGTCAAATTATAATTCAATGTATATATTTCAAAAAAATTGGTAGGCTACATTGTATTTTAAGAGGTTAAAATTTTAGATGAACATTTTTATACAATAAAGGTGTTTTGTTAAAATGATCAGACGGAAATTTATTACCAGTTAAAATCAGTTAAAGTTGGACCTTGTAAGAATATATTGAAGAATTTAACTCACTGTCACTCTTTTAACCACCAGGTAATAATATTATACTGAATTGTAAATCCTTTAGAACATGTCATGGAATACTACCATGTCATTATGATCATTAAAAACAAACTTAAAATTTTATTTGGAAGAAAGTAAAATAATCAATCGGCAAAATATAAGTTATATACATTAGTTAACGATACAACCAATATAACATCTCATTTCTAAGGTAAGGCTTATACCCAAAAGTGGACTATCAAAGGCTGTTTGTGTTCGCTGATAGGTATAGGCTCTTCAGTAGGAAAAAGTTTTTTAATCAACTTTCCTTCCTTTTGCAGCGCTGTTGTCCTGCGCAGTTAGTCGGCGCTCTATAAATATATAATATAATAAATGTGATATTCTATAGGATATTCAGAATATTTTATAATACCAGACAAAATGCCAATCATTAGTTATCCGAATTAAGTATTTGATTAAATTTTATACATGGAAGTGAAGAGTTTCAATATTTATAAGAATTTTAATAGAAATATTAAATTGTTTTGTATACAACTTAGAAGCCATAGATCGAACTAAGAGGCGTGAAATTGGAGAGGCCTATGTCCAGAAGTGGACTGCGATAGGCTGATGATGATGATGATGTATACAACTTGAAAACTTATAAAGTTTTGCACCAATTTAGTTCAATTCCTTACTTGATATAATATACGCTTCACAGATAGTTTTTACCTCTGTGCTGATTGTCTAGCAATCATGTCATATAACATGACAATAACTTAGGTCAAGACTTAGGTCAATTCACCAGTCTTTGTAAATTTAAGTCTATAAATTACCTACTACAAAGTTTCTTATAAGCCTATCCTAACAAATAGTTAAGTATTGCTTTGTTTATTAAATCTTGTATGCGGTGGCTAAAGTCCTCGTGAAAAGGGTGGGACATCTTGGTTGTGGCAAGGCTGCGTGCACATTAGCGGTGGAGAGCCGGCCGTAAATCACACGGGATCACGGTGAGGCTATCAGCGACGTGTGACGGCGGCTACAACCATCCGTCAGATACTGTAGGTCTAATTAAGTTTATGCAGAAAACAAACCGTGAAGTTTCACAGAATTCTGTATAAGCGGTGTGAAATAGGAAAATTTATATTTCAAGGTGTTGATTTTGTATGTTTGTGAACAGTCATAAGAAATCTTTTGGACCCATGGCCATCTGAATGGAATTATATTCTATGTAAAAGAAGATGGTGGGAAACGAATATTGTTTCTCGGAATGAGAATGAGTTGTGCAAGTAGTAGCGGGACTAAAAGAAGATCCTAAATTGTAACTCTAACTGGCTGTTAGCAGAAAGTCATAATCTTGTCCCCTCACCTAACTCTTCCTTGTTCTCTTGTTAAGCTAATATTATTTCTAAACTTCTATCGTCACCAACATATTTAAGTTTACAACATTACAGACCTTAGGTACATTTTACATAAAGAAAGAGACAGAAAATTTATTGTGTTACGTAAATAAAACAAAACCAACATTTTCTTTGATATTGTCATTAAAACCACTTACAAAAGAAGGAACTAAGTGAAAACAGATTCAAAAATTAAATAAAACATCGAGCAGGTAAGGGTGGCAGGAGGTGGCAAAGGGTGGTTAGTGAGGGATCTTCGTTAAGGTTTAATTAAATCGTCCTCCGCGGCCTCTCGCGCTTTAATTCCACCGTTATTAACGCTGTTAAAAAGTGAGTGGCCTGAATAGAGCTAATATGGAGTCGCCGAAAAAGTTGGAAATATTTTAGTCTCACAAAAACTAAAGTTTTATAATTATTAACGAACTATAGTTACAACAAAATGATGACCGTGTTTACAATATGATATGCCTATCCCTTTGATGTTCTTTTACTAACATCGATGTATCGACGAAGGTAAATAATAACACGAGTTACAAACAAGAAATCATTATATACTACTGTTTGAGAGTGGTGCAAAAACTAATTGCCGTATCGAATCAGTGATATTAATGTTCTACATTATTTCTGATAAAAAGTTATTGTAACATTTGATATTTTATTATATAAGTACTCAGAGTGTAATTTGTTACAAGTACTGCGTGACATACTACAAATTTTACTACAAACATGCCCTGAATATGTTAACCACAACTTCATACTCTCATTAAGGTCATTTTCCAATGAAATAACGTTAAGAGAAAGAAAGAAGAAATATCTTTATTATATATCTTTATCTAAGTTATGTTAAGATCAGTACAAAACTAGTCGAAAAGGTATAGCTATATTATGTGTAATACTAATAAAATATATCTATATTTAGTGTACAACATATTTAACGTATTAGATTAGTCAAAATTACATTGCTAGTATCCTACAATTCCTTACTACATCATTTTGATATATCTTATAAAATTATGTTCGTATTTTCAATAAAGCGCTCAAATATTCTGTGTTTTACGTAACATTGACTTTTACAAACGTACGTAGTGCAAACCTCATTCAAGTCCGTTGGGTACTTTGGAACATCTAAGCGCAAAAAAAAGCAACTTGATTTTATACTAAGTAAAGATACGTACCTGAAATATAAAATTCCAGGCTAATATTTCTCACAACTTGTTTTTTGGGAAAATAATGAGATTATAAGGCATTTCTATTAAAAGCAAAGGCAGCTCTATGATTTGTTGGAACAGGCGGACAAGTGGTCGCAGTGTTTCCGCAGAGGAATACTTGCGATAAGACGACATCGGTTCACAGCCTCAGTCCAACCCCTCCCACCGCCCGAAACATTCCGCAGCTTTCCAAGCTGTTTGGATTTTAATATCAACCTTAAGTGTTGTTGCTAAAGACGTCCCCGACTAAGTACTAATTTGTCCCAACTTGAAACGATTGAGCCGTTTCAACATTTGTATAATGTTACATCAATTGTTTCATACTACTGACTTTGTAGGTATACTGTCGCAATGTTCAAAGTAACTCCAAAAGACCCTAATGGCATTCAGTATTTTTTTAAATTATTTTTTCTTGTTAATTAATAGGTTTACGAGTGTTAGCCGCCATACATTAACTACTCCATGAATGAAAAATAAAAAGTATGCAATAATACTAATGGAGTATGTACTCGTATACTAATGGCTAAAAAGTATTGGAGGATTGTATCACAAAGCTTTGAAGTATACAATATTTTATTATTTTTTTTGGGTATCTAACACAAAACGCCATCTAGTCCCAAAGTAAGCAGAGCTTGTACTATGGGGACTAGACAACTGATATAAATATATATATATACTTTTTTGGAAATAAATACCTAATATATATATATAGCAAACACCCAAACTCCGAAACAAATATTTGCAGATCATACAAACATTTGGTCCGACCCAGGAGTCAAACTCGCGACCTCAAGCACAGGAGTTGCATATGCTACCACTGCGCCACCGGGGCAGTTAAATATAATAAGCAGCTTGGGCGACAGGTTCTCCGTGTGCGTTCCGACCGATGTGCCTGCTGAACGAGTTGGGAAAACTTTTTGGTAGAGTTATCTCTGACCCTATCTGCGGGTACCTGTCGCAAGTGGGTCCTGATCTATCGGACTCCCAATTTGGATTTCGAGGGGACGCTCGACAGTCGCTGTCGGAACGCTTCGGCACCGATTAGGGTGGCCCTTGAATATCACGAGTTGCCGCCTTACCTGCGTGCCGCCATAGAGACCTGTCTGTGCGACAGAACGTTGAAGTTTGTCGATGGGAACGGGGTGTAAAATCGAAGGGAGGTGTATTGCAGGGTTCCTCGGGCCAGGGCCCATTGTTATGGAACCTCGCATATGATGCGGTTCTTCGCAATAGACTGCCATCTGGCCTAAGTGTCATCTGCTATGCAACCGATACTCTAATACTAGCTAGAGAGGGTCCCACTTTGAGAAGCTACTTCTACTCGCACAGCAGGGGGTGGCCTGTGTCGTGGATAAGATTCGTGATCTGGGCCTGAGGCTGACGCCTCAAAAAACTGAGGTGATATAATTTCACGGCCCATGTAATCGCCAGGAACCACCCAGCTCACGCCTTCGCGTGAATGACACTGAAGGCCAGGTGGGCAGTACATAAATAAACCTAGGCCTCATCCTGGACAGTTGGTGTAGCTTCGAATAGCATTTCGGAAGATTAATAGCAAGGTTATGCTATATCACCTGCTGCCCAATCTTATTCACTGCCTCTACATGCACATACAGGCACCCGTCTGGTCTGAGGACCTGGCAGGTTCCTCCCGCTGTAAGGTTCAAAACAAACTCTCAGGAGTCTTCAGCGGTTGATGGCCATACCGATCGTACGGGGCTACCGTACAATCTCGTACGGGGCGGCGTCGATCCTGGCTCCATCTCAACCCTTCGACATTCTGACCGACGTGGACATAATGGTCTACGACCGCATTGATTCTGTCGGCCGAAGAGACAGCGCCACATCATGAGCCTGGAATGCTTCGGCGGAACGCACATACGCAAGCTTTATGGGTTAAATGGGCACGGCTCAAATTCCAGGGCTGTGCCAACCAACGCGATGTCGGAGCCGTTTTGTCGAGCTTCGAAGCCTGGATAGAGAGAAACGATTGTGTCACTGTGTGAAACGCAGTCAAGTAGCGCATTGTGCTTCTTCTGTTTTCTTTGTACTGTTTAAAGAGTGCCGTAGCTCTATGCTGTGCCTACAAGTATGGTGACTCTCGACACGTTTAACGTGCGCGCCCTTACTGCTGGCACTTGTAACATTAAGTTACAAGAGGAAAATCTCTGACACAACAGGATGACCACGATACTCTTTACGTCTTTAGTTATTAGGGCTTTTCGTTTGCAGATACTCCAATCACATAATTACAGGTCTCAGCATCTTTCATATCTGACTTGCTTAACCTAACTGAGGTCAAGAACGTTTAAGGACACGGTCCTGCAGTTTGTCTGCTAGATTCTGATGGTACCTATAAGTAGCTTACAATTTATTTTTACTGCATGGTATTCAGTATCCATCACTATTACTCACGGTTTCTTTTAATACCGGTCGTCAATGATGGGACCTGAGCTTATAAGCTGGGCTAATTCTTAAACGACTTAAAGCAACGTTTAACAAAGCCACCCGGGAATGCAAGAAGGCTTACATCAGAGCGGACGCCCAGCGCATTACGAGGCTTGGTCAAGAACTCGTTGCATACCCTACGGGTACCCGAAAATTCTGGCGATTGGCTAAAGCCGTGCAGTTCAACTTCTGTCATCCCTCGCTACCTCCGCTGAAATATCCTGAAGGATCACTTGCCCACCAGCCGCAGGAGAAAGCGAAACTGCTTGTTGATCTCTTTGCGACTAACTCCTGAATCGATCCCCCACCCACCATACCGTCCTGCGACACTACTATGCAGGATATGCGCCTCCGGATGAGTGATGTCCGTGCAGAGCTTCGGTCACTCGACGTCCGGAAAGCCAGTGGACCCGACGGTATCCCAGCGGTGGTTCTTAAGAACTGTGCACCAGAGCTGTCCCCAGTATTGACGCGCCTGTATCGCCAGTCGTATTCCTCGGGAGCTGTTCCGGAGGCTTGGAGAAAGGCGAATATTCAACCCATCCCCAAAAAAGGCGATCGCTCCGATCCCGACAACTACCATCCGATGGCCGTCACCTCCGTTATCTGTAAGGTGTTTGAGCGGATAATTTACAAACAACTGGTCTATTACCTGGAAGATCAATCCCTATTAATTGATCGTCAATATGGTTTTAGACCGAACCGGTCCACGGGTGATCTTTTAGCGTACGTCACACACCTTTGGGGTGAGGCTATTGACAGGCATGGGGAACCCTTGGCCATCAGCCGCGACATGGCCAAGGCTTTTGATAGGGTTTGGCACCGTTCGCTTCTCTCCAAGCTACCAGCTTTCGGTTTGCCCTCAAACTCTGCAATTGGACTGCCGTATTTCTGCACCAGCGCTGCATCAAAGTCCTTTGCGACGGTGCGGCTTCTGAGTATCAGCGGATTAACGCCGGCTAATCTCAAGGCTCCGTCCTGTCACCTACACTATTCCTTCTGCATATCAATGACATGTTAGCCCTTGGCAACATTCATTGTTATGCAGACGATAGCACAGTTCATGGACAATATTTTGGACAGCCTTTTGACAAACCAGCAGATGTTGAAGGAAGATGACAAGAACTTGTCGCTCAACTTGACCATGTTCTGGGCCGCATTTTTCAATGGAGATGTAAGAATCTGGTCGAGTTCAACGCCAAGAAAACAGAGGTGTGCGCGTTCTCAGCCAAAAAATCTCCATTCCTTCCCCTTCCCACTTTTCAGTGCACTCAAATGCCATTACAAGGTAGGCTCGCTAACCTGGGCATGGATATCTGCCGAGACCTCAACCCACGCGAATATGTTGAGAGTGTCACTAAAGCGGCCTCGCGGAAGCTAGGTGTGTTAAACAAGGTGAGACGGTTCTTCTCGCCCGAGCATCCGTGTCTTCTTTACAAGACCCAGGTTCCCTCGTGCGTAGAGTACTGTTCTCACCTTTGCGATGGTGCCGCACAGTACTTGTTTGACGCTCTTGACCGGTTGCAGCGGCGAACATTCCGTATTGTCGATAGTCCCGAAGCCACCGAGACCCTTGAGCCTCTGCAGTTGCGTAGAGATATCGCCTCCTTGGCAGTCCTCTATCGCCTTTACTATGGAGAGTGTTCTAAAGAGCTCCTCTTCCAACTGATCCACCCCTCTCCCTTCCTCTACAGAACAAAACGTGCCAGACTTGGAAATACCCGCTTTAAGAACCCGAAACACATACGTTCTCTTACTCATCGCTTCGGTGCTTCCTTCCTGTGCCGTCACCATGCTGCACTGTTCTTTTTCGCATTGAGGATGGTGACCACCACTCTTGGATTCTGCTCATGCTTTCCATCAGGCGGGGCAGAGTCTTTTTGGCAGCTTATACATAAAAAAGAAACTCTTATTTGCAACTTCATTTGTATGTTCAACCGTAGCGTCTAAACTATTCGTCGTATCGGCTTGTTTGAAATTGTTTTGGTGACTAGGACTTCTATGCTGTTCCTTTGTTCGTTAATGGTGGATTTAATCAATACACTATCAGTAAACTACTTAGAAATTGAGATTGTAAATGAATAAAACATACATAACTGAGAAAAGTTTTATAGAATAGTTTTATTAATTCATTAGCATCTCCGAATCACTTTGGAATTATAGCGCCATCTGTTTTGTGAAATTATTATTACACTAAAAGTCAGTTTTATTTGTAAAAAGTGAAATAACAAAAGATTTGCATTTTCATTTTTTTAAGTGATTATACAGAAGTACTGTGGTTGATAGAGAATTGGACAAGGTGTCCGTGGTTAAAGTTTTTTTTCATATATTTTGTGTTAATATATGAATTATTACCGTTTTACCATCGCTCTTGTTTTTTTTGTAGTTTTTGTTTGCTATATTAATTGTTTTCATTAAAAGTTAAGCAGTACCTATTGAAAAAGTTATTGATTGAACCAAACATTTTTACATCAGTTACAGCGCCATCTATGGGTGAGAAAATATGTTCATCATAAAGGATGTTTATAATAACTTCAAGTTCTTTTCCATTTTTTACCTGCTTCATAACTGTATTCAAAGTTTTTGTATAAATTAGTCTCAATGGGCGCATAATCTTCTTTCTCTTTTGATGATATGGCAATCAGCCGGATCAGTTATTTCTGCCAATGTCAAGTATTTCAAGTCTTCAATTCTAAGTCTTCGAGTCTTCAAGTCTTCGTCGTGATGGAATTAATGATAAAAAATATAAAAGTGTGGATAACATGAAATGGGGACCGTCTTTTGCAAGGGCGCATAATCATTTTCTTTGATACATGGATCCGAAATGATTTTTGTAATATCTGTGGTATGAGTCATAATTGTCAAAAATTCATTGTGGTAAATCTGTCAAAACTGCGTGGTTGCTTTAGTTGATGGTTGATGTAATATCTAATATGTAATTGGTAATAAGTGCACAGTGTACATAGCGGCATGATCCTGAATTATGCAAAATACCCTAGTATTCGTATATGGTTCTATTGTTTATGCTATCGACCGTAATAAATGCATCCTAAGTAATATTTTCGTGTATAAACAACTCTTTAAATTTTACAAGTGACGTGAATGCATGTGCGATGGTATCTTAAAATCTGTAAACGCAGTTTCTCAGACAAGAAACGAGTAATCGTTTGATAAGAATGGCCGGGTCGACACTACCCGAAAGGGTAGCACAAATTTATTATACCTACGGTTTAATTTGTTCATCTTATCCTGTGAGTGCAATCACATTAACATTATCTATTGTGTTACTCTGTTGGTAAGTATATAATTCTATATAAATATTAATTTTGTCAGTTCCAAGTGTGTTCTTACCGAATTATATTATTTTCAGTTATCCGTTACTAAATGTCCCTCTGCCTGGCAACATACCAACTGTAGTAACTTTGCCATTGGAAGTAACTAATTTGGATCCTTTAGCTAAGGTAGATTGCAACAGTAACAAATGTCTACAAGGTAATAATTATGTTGAATCAAAGTGTCAGAGTCAGTGGCTCAGATCTTGTACCATTAATAAAATAATGATTTACCTTTTTTTTCAGAATCACTTTCACATTTAGACATTCTGTACAATGAAACTCAAAAATTACCATATATTTGGGCAAAAGAGAAACCTTTACTATATGTACAGCAGATTATCATGAAAATAGGTAATCTCTTTTAGAATATTTAATTTAAATAAATAATCTATTTACTGCGTGCTGATCAAGCCATGACCTGGTTTTTTTATTATAAAAAAAATGTACCACTCATTAAACGGGGTATGTTAACAATATTGGATATTTTCCTTAAAATAATTGTGAATTAAATTGGTAACTCTGTGCTGATATCTAATCACAAGGAATGAAAGTTTCATAATGAACAGTTCCAAATAGGTATTTTTGAATTTAGAAGAATCACCAGTATTTTTTAATAATACAAAAAATGTAGGTAGTTTAACTAGAGATGGATTACTTATATCGCTTATTAATTATCTCTAGGGGTTTCACCATGGAATAATAACCTAAAAATGTGGGATGCATTCAGAGCTCCACTGCAGGAAGTGTTTAGATTGCTGGAAACTATAAGAAATCATGAAGACCCAGATATGTAAGTATCAGTTAAGTTATGTAAGATGTGTAAGTTATAATTTGTTTTGAAACCAAAGAGAATTATTCTTTGGACACAGTGCTAAACTGTGAATTGCGAATATGTACCAAAACTTATCTTAACAAGTATTGTCACAATAGAAAATAGACATATATACATAATTTACACACAAAAGTTTTCATCAGAATTTTTTAACAGCAGATAGATATTCCTCTATCATCTCTCATCAATTATATCTCTGGTTTTTACAACCACAGGGCCCAACAGATCTTTCTGTAATTGTTGTAGTAGTCTACTTTTTTTCTAGTATTGTTATATCTTTGGTTCGAGATTGTTACATTATAACAGCATTAGCTGTTATAATGTAACAATGTAATGTATGTCCTGAAACTTAATTCTAAGTAAAAAATGAAATTCATCATCACCATCAACAGTCTTATATAGTCCACTATTGATCATAGACCTCGAAAATGGAAGCTTTGATCTACTGCACTACACTGACCAGATCGGCTGGTTCATGCAGTTCTCTTGTATTGGGTAGATTGGAATCGTACATTACGACATCTACGGGATATTTAAAGATGCTGACACTCCATATTCTAGATCTGTTAATACAAGAATGAAGATATTTAACCAAAGGCATGGACTTAAGAGCCAAAGGGTAGGGTAGTTTGGCATTCAATGTATGTTATGTGTTTACATGTTCCACTGTATCGCCTTTCAAGAATGAGCCTACTGAACTGATTTGAAAACACTACTTTCAGAAATAAATCAAACAAATTTTCTTTTATTTTTTTAACTGAAACTTGCTTTAACATTTTTGAGCAATTACTAATGTATGCAGAATACACAATGAAACATATTTGCATGCTAAATACAACAATTTTATTGTGTGAAGGTCTTCACAAACACTTTATATTTCTTCCCGTCGTACCAATCTAGTATTTCTGGTCTATGTCAACTTCATCTAACTCTTATATTGAATTTGATATGAAGTATTATATCTTGATCTTTCAACCTTCTTTATCCTATTTCGTTATATGTCATCTGCCTAGCAATCTACATATTTAAAATCATTTGCTCTTACTAATTGATTCATTAATGCTGCTGCAAAGGCTCTAAACTTGAAATTCTGGTAGCTGATGCTTTCTATGTTGTAACTACTTAATCACAAAGAGATGTGAGATGGTTGAACAAGGATCGCATGGTTGTATGAAAATTCGTCGAATTTTTAAAGTTACACAAACTAAGATACAATCACGCTAGCGAAGCTGCTGGCGATCGTCTTATATGATCATGTTCCTAGTAGATTCTTAAATACTACTATTATATGTCGCAGGTATATTGTCAAAGCTGTGATATTTACGATTTCACTAGTGATATTATAATAAACCGGTAGATTGTCAATAGACTTATTTTAGGTGCTGAATTCATAGAAATAGTTGAATCTATACTAGTTGAGAATAGTGTAGTCATAAACTATAGCTGGCGAAATAGAGTGAGAAATTCGACCATAATTCTTTTTTTAGCTTTCTGCGCACTTCCTCCATATAAACATTAACTGTGCCAATTATCATACTCCTCATTTCGTTAAAAGGGGTACAAAGTTTTTGCTTCCCATATTTATTATGTAAATAAACTATAATCCACTAGGATTTGCACATTAAATGTAATGGCAGTCCAGTTAGGAAAGGCCGAAATCATCTGCTCAAACAAAGTTTAACATGCAAAAATGTTCATGTATCCTAATAGCAAAATAAATAATTTAATCTGAACCCCGTATATGATGTGCCTTACCATAATTTTTTATTTGTTACAGAAAGACTACACTGCTACAACACTGCTATCAAATTGGTGGCATCAAGCGAAAAGATAGTAAAGCAAGTGTTAATCGTGTTCTTCCTGAGTATAGTTGCTTGTTGCTTTCACCTGCTAATCTGTGGCAGCAAAACTTGCAAACATTTGCACTAGATTCCAGCATTATCGCCAGTGTATACAGTTACCAGGTAATATTAATTACAAGGTGTTATAATAAAACTAAAATTTAGATTAGTTACAAAAATAATTTGAGTTTTCCATTATTAAAATATTGTTAGTCCAAACTATACCAATATTTATTAACATTTCATACCACTGATAGATGCATAGTTATGGAGAAAAATACAAAATCATAGATTGATGGATTATAAAAAGATTAAACCTTAATATATTACTTATTCCTTTGACAAAAAAAATGTCCATGGGGCTATCAGTAGGCTAAAAACAAATGCCTAATTTGAACCCATCGACAACGTTTCTCTAATCGTATAAGATAAGATTATTTATTTGCTAGAAATATAGTACATTATAGAGATCTTAGAGCTAGTTTTCAGTACTTCATATTTCGCCTACTGAATTCGACATGCAATAATAGTTTTACTATTATGATATCAACAATCATGAATAACAAGTGTTTCATGGTGTCTATTAAATTTCACAAAAATAATGTCAATAAAAAAAAGACAATTGTTTGAATTTAAAATGTTATGTAATAAGTCATGACATATGCATGAGCATATTATGTCATCACATTATTTTAAAGATTTTATGAGTCATAAACTCAATTATGGTATAAAACCAATTGAATGAATTCCTTTTGAAAGTGATTTATTGGTAGCTCTATGATCTCTCTGGAATTCCATTGAAAATCTTTACCGCCATTACATCATTATTTATTTATTGTTTGTTGTGTTGTACTTAGTTAAGGCTAACTTATTAAAGTTTGCCAATATAATATAATAATATATACTACTTTTAGAAACAATTAAAAAGAACCCAAAATAGTTGTCTTTTTTTTTCAGAATTTGCAGAAAGGCAAAACTTCGATTGCAGAGATGGCGTTTGGTATGCATCTACGTGAAACTGGAATCAAACGATACCCCTTGAGATCTCGACCTAGAGTTCTTCAGTATGCTATCACCATTTTTTACGAAAATCCTGACCAAAGGTAAGGAATAACTATATTAAGAACTACATTATCAAATCTTATTTTATAAAATCAAACTAGTTTATGCCCGCGGTTCCGCCCGCGTATATGTCGGTTATTGCGGCAAATACCTATGTGTTATTCTGATGTATCAGCTATATTACTGTAAAGTTTCATCCAAATCCGTTCAGCAGTTTTTGCGTGAAAAAGTAACAAACATCCTTACAAACTCACATTTATAATGTTGGTATAGATGTTAGGTTCCTGAAAATATATCGATAATGTCGCCCTCACACTTTTTTACTTTAAAATAATTTATATATCACTCTATCCTTAATTTTAATAAAAAAAATATTATCTACTTTTTAGTTTGGTTTATTCGTAAAAGCGTGTTTTTTAGTTTTTTAAACAATTATTTATTAAGTACTAGCTGCCAAAATAACTACTCGGCCTCTTGGCCTAATGGAAAGCATGAGTATGTACATATTAAAAAGGCTAGGGAAATAGTAAAAATAATAATTTTATTTTCCAGTAGTTTACTCGCCAGCCTTCGTTCTGTCAATAGTCATTGGTCTGTTGCAAGGCACGACCCCGCTTCCGCCTTCGTCAAAATTTTTGGGTTCCAATCCCATATGGATAAAACTTTGTGTGATCCACAAAATGTTGTTCTGAGTCTAGGTGTTTTTTGTCTCCGTTTCATGTGTGTTTGTAAAGACCCCCGCGATACAGGACATATTCCTAGTGCGGGAGTCGTCTTTAATAAAATGAAAAAATATTAACGGTTCTGTTTTGATTGTTTTCATTGACGTCAAGTGTTTGCCGGTTAGGTCTCGGAACAGTTAGTGTTTAAATTTACTTCACAGTTTTTATGGGTAGAAGAAAAGTATCGTTTTTATTATTTTTCTCTCAATTTTTCGATAACACTTTCCTCTCTCCCATGATAACCTACCCACATAGTATATTTAACAAAATTTCGAAAAAAGTCTGAATGAAAACAAAACTTATGACCTATTATATTAAGTACTATTAAACCGGAAAAATGTTTTAGGGTACTTCTGCAATAACTATTTTGTTATCTAAAATGGTATCATGATGTATTTCGTTATCTTGGTGCATATCTAAATCTCCAGTAAGTTTATTTATTTTTGTTTCAGATTCATGCAATCTTTGACTAAAAAGCTGAAGGAAATGTACCCTTTATATCAAGAGCCACCATACACGCATATGAATGAATTCACGTTAATTTATTATCCTGGCCAATTTAATTATAGGGAACTAGTGCCTCTAACGATTACATTCGTTGGATTATTTTTATATGTATATTTTTCTGTAAGAAAGATAGAATTTATCAAGTCTAAATTGGGCCTAGCGGCGTGCGCAGTTCTCACTATCGGCGGTAGTCTAGCCATGTCCATGGGGATTTGCTTCTTTTTCGGTTTCTCATTAAGTTTACAAGGAAAGGAAATATTTCCTTACCTTGTAATTATAGTTGGACTGGAAAATGTGTTAGTCCTCACTAAGAGTGTAACATCTACTGATTCTCGGCTAGATGTTAAAATTCGTCTCGCTCAGGGACTCAGCAAAGAGGGTTGGTCTATCACCAAGAACTTACTTACCGAAATAACCATCCTCACAGTTAGCTTTTTCACCTTTGTTCCATTCATTCAAGAGTTCTCAATATTCATGATAGTGAGTCTAATATCAGATTATTTTATACAAATGGCCTTCTTTGCTACTATACTTGGTGTAGACGTGCGACGCATGGAATATTTCCAAGACCAAAATAATAAATTACACTTGAAAGAATATTTCAATGCAAACAACGCTCTTAATTGGCGTTTCAGTAAGAATTACGTAGAAGAAAATAGTTTTTCTCCACAAAGAATGACGAAGTCTAAGTCACATCCAAGACTGAACGGCTTATCGCACAACAGCCCGACAGATGTGGTCGCCAACAGAAACTCCAGCCCTGGCCACCAGGACCACAGAGTACCCAAACGAATTCGTCTTGTAAATATGTGGGCGAGAACACGCTTCTTCCAACGCGCTTTTATGGTATGGATGCTTGTTTGGATATCAATGATCGTTTACGATTCCGGCGTTGTAGATTATTTCATCAGCAATATCGAAAAAACCGACGTTGAGTTAAACAAGAAGTTTGATGAAAAAAAAGAACCGAAACAGCCGATGTACGGGTTCTACAATAGTAGCGAGAGTCCTCTCGTATTCCCACCGTTATTGGATATAGCTGAGACTGAAAAAAGTGATGTAGATGCTAATGATACTATTATGTTAAAACATTCACCACACTCAAGGCCCTGGTCGAGGTGAGACAATGTTAAAACCTGTTACATTATGTATGTGAACTATAATCTATCGGTGACGGATTTTGTATTTACAGTAAACGTTCGGAAACCGTTACGTCATGCGCATCTCAAAATAGGGAACCACCCATCTTAATTGTAAATCGTTTTGAATTTTTTGTATAGAAAACATTCGAGAAAGTTATGTTACACTTAGTTTATTGATCTTTGATGCAGAATCGATTGCTGGATTTTATATGTGGTTAAACAATTATAGCCTAACTTGTCTGAAATACAATTTCTTTTTCAGATTGTCATCACAACACTGGTCTGGTATTCTTTCCCTGTACAACGAATCGGTGGCAGGACATCACGTAGCGATTTTACCGCCTATATTGCTTAGTCATCGTATAGCTCCAGAACTGGCGGCTGGGATCCGTAACCCTGATGAAAGAGATCCGCCTCCAATGCGCTGGCAAGCTCTTGCTGCTGCGCTTGATCCCCCAGATTACGTGCCAGGCATGTACATTTATTGTTTCTTAAATTACTTGACCTTTTTATGTCCTTAAATTTAATTCTACGCAACACTAACAATCCCTTTAGATAGATTTTAACTTATATAATACTGAACATAATCACCTGCTTTTTTATACTTGTAAGAAACATTGTTAGGTAAACTTCAATATTTTTTTAGTTTCTACCACATATATTACAACTGTGATTAAATTTTTTAATGCTATTCATCCTAAAATCGCCAACGAATTGAAATTGCTTCGTTTATGAATCTCGTCTATGCTCTAACTTTGACTAATATTAGTGGATGATGTTCTTCATTGACCAGTAGTCAGTTCAATAACTTGTATATTGGTCAGTTAACTTTAGATTTCTCAAGTTTACTTGGTAAGGTACTGTACAAGGTAATGTACATCGTATTTATTGATTAATGATGGAATATTCCACTGTCTATATACCACTATCTCTCCTACACATTTAGATCCATCCTAAGGTTGCCTGGAAGAGATTGCTTTTGGCAATAAGGCCGCCCTTTGTACACTCCGTCTCACATTTTATCTGTCTCTCTTCTAACTGTAATATTATAGTGTGCAAATAAAGAGTTTTCTACATATCTATTTATCGATTTCATAAGTTCCTGTAATGTCGCTCGAAATGCTGAACTTATTAGATTTAAATTTGACGTACGCGAGTAAAGGATGCTAAATACCAGTTATAGCGATTTCAAAGTCTAAACTGGTGTAAAAAAAATGTGTCCAAAAGTTTTTATTCAGAAATCGTTTGAAAGGGATCATTTATCGATTCAAAAAACAAAACTTAAGTTTGAAGGTTTGTGAAGAAGTAAATAATAAATATGGATCAAAGGAACTTAAAACACGATTTCAAAAGCCGAAAAAAACATTAAACATACAGTTCAAGCTAATAAAAATGTTCAAAATCAATATGTAACAGTCTGATAGTTTCGAGGCTCAAATCACGTAAATGTAATTTTATGCATTCTAAGAACAACAAATCGTAGGTACAGATTGTATCCAAAAAAACTTTTAGTGTTTCTAAAAAAGATAACTTGGCGAAACCATACCGTACTATATAATATTGATCGAAACAGGCACACGGTACTGTTAGAAAAACAGTGTTAAAAATCTTAGCTTTAATTATAATGGTAATATTGCAACAGTAACCGTTTTGAGTTATATAACTTTTTGTTTTTAAATCATCATCAGCCTATTGCACTTTGGCACTTAGAAACCTCTTGCATTACCCGCCACTTTGAGGATTTTCAATTTTGTATTGAATTAGTAAAGAGTTTTTTTTAAGGTTTTCCTTGAAACAAACCCTTTAGCTGGGTTGTTTGTTTTGTTGGTCGGCGTGGTGACGGATTAAGAATACGAAGTGTTACCACCCATAGTCATCCCATGAATGTCGTAAGAAGCTACTAAAGACAAACTACACAGGGCAACACCTCTGCTTATTTTATACATAAACTAAAAAAACACACATAATTACGTAACATACAGACATAGTTAAATAAGCGATGTGACGTCGAGGAAAATTACATGTATTCATTGTAATAACGACTTAAGGATCGTGCTTCGCATTCAAATGACATTTTTATTTATTTTAGTGTTTACGTTTCGTGTACAACATTAAACGTTTAGTAAATAACAATTTTATTATTGTAGCTATTCTGTTTCACTGATTATACAGTGACGAATGTTCTGAGACTATCCAAGTTATAAAAGTTTGACCGGTGTTTAGAGAATATATCTAAAAAGTGATTAAAATTTCCCTTATTAGATTTCGACTCGATGGATACTAAAGGTCAGCCTCATCAGTGGGGTAAGGACACCGACTTGCCTATATATCCAACAACACCTATGGAAATACTCCTACTAGCAATCCTATGTACTATAAGTGTCGCTGTCATCGCTTATATGATGGTCGTGTTGTACAGGTAAAGAATAAGTAGTTTCTCAATTATTTTTAATTGAAATTGTAATTTAAGTATGTTGAGACACTAGAGGACGAATAATTGAACATTTCTCTTTGCACAGTCGTATTGTAGACTTTATCAAAAATGTATAATTTCACAATAATATTACAGAAAGCCTGGACAGGTGGTTGTGTTTTATATATCGGTTATCGCAGTAAATGGTAGCCTATGTCCTTCTTCAAGAATCAAAGTAACGAACAGAAAGTTATTTTCGAATTTATAATATTAGTATGTATCCTAACAATACACTAAGTGATTATTATACATACCACCGTTCGGTTAAGTTTGGTAACTTTCTGCCAATAAACTTACTTAATGTTACGTACATATCTGAATATGTCGCAGATGCGTGTGCTCCCGCCATTATGCTGAGTGGCGAGCATCCTGGAACGATGATGAAGAGTATAGAAAAATCATTGCAAAGCAACCCGCAGTTCAGGTATGTTTTTCTGTAATATATCATCTACATCTTCCTAGAATTTATTTATCCCAAGATTTTTTAATTGATTAGTGACCAATCGGTTTTACCTGAATCTCAGATTCAGATCAGACATGGAGCGAATAGCATTGAACCGCCGTCCCCTGAGGGCGAACTTAATTCGAAATTGTTCTTTCTGAAATACAAAACCCATAATTATATTTAATGATTGCTCTCAGTTTATTATATTTTTAACTTTACTTCTACTTTAACCGTCTTCTCGAATCATAATAATTTATTCAATAAATTTCCCTCATCCGGTAACCATCACATGTCTATATAATACAGATACTACGTCCTGTATCTCATAATCTGTTTTTAGTTTATTCTCAATTATCATGACTGAATGAGAAATCTTTTTAAAAGCATGCGCATACACGATGCTGTTCTGTGCTATTTAAAATAAATAAATAAATATTTCAGACATTTTAGCACACAACGCCATCTAGTCCCAAACTAAGCAGAGCTTGTACTATGGGTACTAGACAACTGATATTAATACTTATATACCTTTTTTTTGTAAATACCTACATATTATACATAAAAACCACCCAAACTCCGAAACAAATATTTGCAGATCATACAAACATTTAGTCCGACTCAGGAATCGAACCCGAGACCTCCAGCATAGCAGTCGCATTCGCTACCACTGCGCCACAGAGGCAGTCAAAGGAGTTGTAGAACTAACTAAATGCTAATACAATATATTTGTTTACAGTTGGTGATGGAAGCAGTGCCGCTTGTAGTAGCTGGCCACAGCCAAGAGGTGGAGTGTCTGGTCACGGACGGCGAAAAAATAGTCAGTTCGTGTTTGCAAGGGAACATAAAAGTGTGGGACTCGCAGAACGGAGAAATCATAACCAATATTGACCGCGGCTCGTGAGTAGTTGTACTTAGAACTCTGTAATTATACGTACATACATACTATAGTGATCAGGTATAGCTCACTTAGGACCCATAATACTGTATGTCCGTGGTGATTCTCTGTTTAAAAATATGTTTTGTCTTCTTGTTTAACAGGTTATTTTTGTATTGACGAAAATGATAAATAGTATATATGTATTTATTTCAGGTGTCTTAAGTAAGTTGTATAAGCTCTGCTTAGTTTGGGACTAGATGGCGTTGTGTCCGAAACGTCTAGTTATATTTGGTTTGTTCTTTGCTATGGAGATGTGTAGACGTATTATATTTCAAACTTCTAGAGTTTTCTTCTGATTAATTTTGTTGCGGGTTCCAAGACAGTTTATTTTCTCTGGAACTGCCCGACTGGTATAACTCGGTGTGTTCGTGGGTCACTGCTGTTGATCCTGGTGTACAACCGTGACATTGATAGGCGTGTAGGATGGATTAGTTTTGGAATGATACACTATTGCCCTTTTGCTGACCTCATATGAGGTCATCAAAAGGGCAATAGTGCTAATTAACATACATAAAACGTATGTTTATAGTAACTAGTATTCCTATATACATTTATTTATTTAATTAGTGTAGAATCACCAACAGTCACAATAATATGATAACAAATAATTTTATAGATGTTTTAAGTACTTCATATAACATAATTTTCATAACAAAGCGGTTGTGAATCATTTAAAACCATTTTGCTAACTAAATGATTTGAACTGTAAGGATTTACTTGTTACATCTCTTTTCGGATGACGTTATATTTCAATATCTAATGGTAAAAATTATGCCGTGGTAATCGAGAGGGCAGTAAATCAAAGGCAGCCATCTTTTTTGTGAATGAACTTGAAACGAGCTTCTTGCTATCTAGGTTTCATACGTGTACGTAAATTAGGAGTGCATTTCTTGTTAGAAAACTTACACGTTCTTTTCCCGCAACCACATTTTCTGATTAACTGACTGACACCTCGATTACCACGGCAGATTTAAGACCATATAAATAACACTCACTTATCTTTTATAAAACAAATACTATAAAAGAACACGAGGGAAAGGCTTTTTCATAGCTTAGTTTCTTTGTTTTTTAGTAAATGTAAAACGCAAATATCAGATACTGACCGGTCGATTAAGTTCATATTTTGAAACGATTTACAAACTTCTTCAATCAATGCTTGAAATAGACAATCTTCTGCTTCAAAAATTGTTTTTATCAACAAAAATATGCCACTTAATTATTTTTTTATTTAGATACAATTTTTTTTTCAGATACTTCAAACTACAAAGGGAGTTATGTGATAAAGTATCTAAGAAAAATAGTATGCCTTACGAAACTATTGAAGGTAGAGTATAATTTTGTGAACTAATCAAACATTTGACTGTCTCCTCGATGGCTACCTTTAGGGCTTTTAAGAAATGTATGAAATATTATGAATATTATCGTCAATTACATGCTTTACATGCTTTTACTGATCCACCAGGAAAATGTAAAATAAATTGATTTTGGTCTATATTTATTAATGATATGTATGTATCTACTATTTATGAATTGATGGACAAATGAACATGCCTCTCTAGTTGAATCATTTTTATTACATTAGATGAGTAAATTGTATTTGAACTGTAAAGTATAAAACAAAAAATATTTCGTACATTACCTACACGTTGTTTTTGAACTGCAAAGTATAAAACAAGAAATATTTCGTACATTACCTACACGTTGTTTTTGAACTGCAAAGTATAAAACAAAAAATATTTCGTACATTACCTACACGTTGTTTTTGAACTGCAAAGTATAAAACAAGAAATATTTCATACATTACCTACACGTTGTTTTTGAACTGCAAAGTATAAAACAAAAAATATTTCGTACATTACCTACACGTTGTTTTTGAACTGCAAAGTATAAAACAAGAAATATTTCGTACATTACCTACACGTTTTAGGTATTGTGTACATTGCCTAGGTATTGAATCGGTAAAGTAAAGACTTTTGAAACACTTGCTCTGTTGTTGAAAACTGTATAAAAATCCTTTGGGTAGTTTAAAAGATTAAGTGTACAAGTACCAGTAATAACTTTATTTTATGCTATGTTATCACAACAGACTAATAAACCCTTTTCTTTATCTTCACTGAATTACATATTTTCGTTATGAACTATATTTATACTTACGGTTCGACTGGTCCATAAGTTTAAAGTCGCTCAGCGTGCAATGGAGAGGTATATGCTCGGCGTTTCTCTAAGGGATCGCATTAGAAACGAGGTGATCCGACAAAGAACCAGGGTCATCGACGTAGCCCACAGGATTAGCAAGCTGAAGTGGCAGTGGGCTGGCCACATTTGCCGAAGAACCGATAACCGTTGGGGTAAACGAGTTCTTGAGTGGAGACCGCGTCTCGGCAAACGTAGTGTAGGACGTCCACAAGCCAGGTGGAGCGATGATTTGCGCAAGACGGCTGGCAGGAGCTGGATGCGAGAAGCCATAGATCGAACTAAGTGGCGTGAAATTGGAGAGGCCTATGTCCAGCAGTGGACTGCGATAGGCTGATGATGTTATGAACTATTCAGTACTGTACTGGGAATGAAATAATATTTTGTTTGTACAGTCTTTTTTTGGTAGTGTTTATAGAGACAAGACTATAATTTAGTAAATTTTATTATTTCAAAATGTACATACATTACAATCACCGCATCTATTAATCTGTTTGTGATGTTGTTTTAGTGAACAGTGACGCTGAAAGCCCACCAAAGAGTACTGAGGTAAGAACATAACATAATATTAATCATATAAACTTTGATATACAGGACCGTACACTAAAATTATAATATTTGTTGTTGTTGTCTGTAAAATACCTTTAAACGAGCAATTTTTGTATATTTCTATATATATAGTCTGTATCACGAAAACAGCTCCAAAAATTTTCATAAAATTTTGTCTTGGGCGCGATAAATCGATGTAGCTAAGGTTCATTTTTGGTAAAATTATTTAAAAAAAAATAAAAGTAATAATAGTAGCTACATATATAATTTATAATCATGCATACGTAGGAGTTTTGAAGTCTCTTGGGTTTTTACCATACTGTTACCATAAAAACTACACCACACAATGCAGTCTCTTGATAATAACCCATTGCTTTGTTCACAGAATGTGCACCGATTATGCAAAGGTTTGAGTAATTATTTGAGTGGGCTGCGGTTCCGTCCGGTAATGCGAGACTCGCCGCCCCATCTTTCACCAGCAGAAACAACTAAATATGATTTTGCAAAGAACTACAGGTATTCTGCACAAAGTATTTGATACATTTTCACTAATATCAGCATCCAATGTCAATATTTACTTTACCAAAAATATTAATGAGTGTGATAGTACGTGACACACCAATGAGAATTCTAAGAGCTAGAGTAGCAAGCCGTTAATGTTAATGGCCACACTTTCTAATCTGTGGTAGTCAACGAGACAAATAACTGCACTTTATAGTATACTAGCTGACAGGGCAAACGTTGTTTTGCCATACATAAAAAAAATTGAAAAAAAAAAGTAAATAAATATTTAGGGGTGGGTCCCTTAACATTAAGGTGTATGAAAAATAGATTTTGGCCGATTCAACCTACCCGATATGAACACAAAATTTCATAAAAATCGGTCCAGCCGTTTCGCAGGAGTTTGATAACAAACACCACGCCACGAGAATTTTAAATATTAGATGTTTTGGCTAATAGCGTCTGAGATGAGCTGTAATATTCCCAAGAATAACGGTACCGCCTGTAAATATATCTGCCTGGTATCTGGCGATGTTTACCTTGTTCTTGACACGTGTCAAGAACAAGGTGAGTCAATACTCACCGTGTCAAGAACAAGGTGAGTCAATACTCACCGTGTCATGAACAAAGTGAGTCAATACTCACTGTGTCAAAAACATGGTGAGTCCATACTCACTATGTCAAGAACAAGGTAAGCTACTATCAATATAGTTGTTTTAAAAAATGAGAAATAACTAACATTACTTGTTTTTAATTTTCAGAAACCTCTACTGCAGTGATCAACAAAATGACTTAAGTAATTGTATTGAAACTAAAAAAAATGTGGACGTTAGTAATTTAAATATAATTAGCCCAAATGTGGGTAGTAGTCCTAAGAGTAATGACATATGTGATGAAGATATATTCATATTTAATTCAAGTGAGAAATATGTGAATAGTGTACGAAATAGAAGTAAAAATAAGTTAGTGTACGAAGGCCCTAAGTTTGGAGACGATCCAGACATTGACGCTGTGAGTAATTTGAACTGGAGAGGGAAGGCAATCAAAGAATCTCCGGTGTGGTGTATGGACTTTTGTAACGATCTTATTATATTAGGTTGTGCTGATGGCCGCATCGAGTTTTGGGAAGCTAGTTCAGGGAAACTCATGGTAAGTAGTTTGTTTTCAATTTGCTAAAATGTTATAAATACCAAATATACTTGTATTAAACTTGGTAAAATGTTACAGATACCAAATATACTACAGTTTACTTCAATGGTAAAATATTTCAGTTCCTATTGTCTATAAATGGATAGATTACATCCAAATTGTCGCACTTTTACTCAACGTATAATATTCAAACGCTAGATTACCTCGAACATGTCTCGAACATCTCTGAAATGTATCAGAATCGTAATTAAAGTTTAGTAGTTTGTAAGAAATATTATATAGAGTGATTCAATAGGAAGATTAAATATGTATACATATTATGGTAGAGGAAATCCGATAATTTCTAAGGCTTTCATGCGAAGCCGGGCCGGGTCGCCAGTTTATTATAATCTACTGAATGTTAACTATAATAAAATATATCGGGCAGTCAGTTTGTGACGTTCTATTTTGTAGTATTGTTGATGTTTTTATAAGGCTACTTTTTGGTAGTAATAAATATTATATATGTAGTATATATATTTCTCATGAGCCCGTCACTGAACTGACTGTGGCTAGACAAGGAAATCACTCACGACTAAATACGCTAAGTACTGTACTTAATATTTTTGTAGATAACCTTATAAAACGTAATCATAACTTATGATTAGGCCCAAACTCACCGTTTTATCCTTCCTAGTTACTATTACGTGGGAGCAAAACACCGGTGAAAAATGTACACTTGATATGCTTCTGCCTTTCCTTTAGAGAAACAGGCATTATTATATTTATGTAGGTCCTTATCTTTTTTTTGTTTTTGTTTTTACAAGACAACTCCCGCATTAGGAATATTAATACATCCTGTATTGCGTGGACTTTAAAAACATAAATGAAATGGACACAAAGTACACCCAAACTTAGAACAACAATTTATGGATCACACAGTTTTGTCCCAATTAGGATTTGAACCCACAACACTTAGCCCGGTGACCACTTTAAACCAATATTAACCTGTTTCTGTCGGTTACATAGTGCGTTTGGTGGAGTGGAGAGGCACAGACGTCTGAAGGAGTAACACACGTGCGCGCTCTCGCAGGTGCTCGGCGGGTCTGCGCGGCCACTCTCTCGGGACACCTCAGTCTCTTGCGTCTAGACGCTTACAACGCCACATCTGGTACGCAAGTCGACTGGCATTTCAGCACCGCACACAGAAGAAGTAAGCTAAGATTATCTGCTAATATTATTGTGCTTTGTTTACTTCTTGCATTTCATTAAAAAGACTATAAGCCAGCCATCTTTTATTAAACTTATGTAGTAAATATTTTTGAGTAAATGCTTGCGTGCGATTGCGGATAGTCATGAAGGCTATTTTATAATCAGTTGATTATTATAATCTATAGGAAGCTCTTATAGCGAACCTTATATAGTGCGATTGCAGGCGAATAGCGAATTAATGCGCGAAATAAACTATTGTAAGGTTGGCATTTGTTTTACTTCAAACAAAACAGTATTTTAAGTTTAAATCTTATGTCAATGTGCAAATTGCAATCAAACTAACTTAACTGTTCATAAATATCAGTTTGTTAACATCACCTAAGATTTCGAATTCGACCGCAGTCTCAGCCGGTGACCACGGTCAGTGGCAGTTTAATGCGAGACGATTTAATTAAGTAAAACACTTTTTTTTTCTCGTGCGGAAATCCCCTCTGATAGCACCTCCTGGTGACATGTCGGACTCGAACCGACTAAAACCTGCACGCTATCGCGGGTACTAGAAGCCGGGGAACTAGGTACACCCTAGGAAGGAAAACTCTGGAACCCCAACGTACCTCGGGCCACCTACGGTTTCTAGATGGCCCCCTTCTGTGTGGAACCCCCGATGCTGCCCCAAAAGGTAGGGCGCGAGAGCTGCGAAGCGCGCGTACCCCCATCCGAGACTGCTTCTGCCAGGGCGACCGACAGAGGGTCCCGTGAAGCATCTCAAACCAATCCTCCATAACGGGTCTTACCGCCGCAATAACGGCCTGCATTCGCAATGAGTATGGTGACCACTAGCTTTGGTTTCTGCTTATGCTTTCCATCTGGCAGATTAGGGTCACTATGGCCAATATGGATTTGTGAAGTAAACATTAATTAAAAATAAATACAGAACAAGACTACGCACACTATGCTATCTATATATTTTCTATATAGATAAGTAGTGTGTGTGTTAGTAATAGTTACACAGTATGTGACAAATGTTCTTGATTCATAAGAATTTATTTTTCTTGTTATTTTGTTCCAGCCCACAAACGCACAGGTTCTGCAGGTTCTCTGCGTGTCGGGCATCTACCAGATGATGAGTCGTCACACGCCAGAATGAGTTTCTCCTACGATACCAGCCTCGGAGATGGAGAAGGTCACTCATTCCCTAAAGATTTAGCATCTAATTAATGTATTAAGTGAATTTAATTTGGAAATGATTGGGCTCTCAAATGGAATTAGTTAAGTTACTGGTAGTTTGTTTTTACCCGACTACGGCGAAGCCAAAACGAAGAGTAATATTTTTGACAGTCTATCAAATGTAGTATATTTTCTAATCAGGTGCCAATAGATTTGTAATAATGGCCCGGGGGACAAAGGATATTCATTTTTTTCTAAACATTTTACGTAGGCGGGTTATAGCTTTTTGTTATTAATAAATCTTTACAAGAAGATCAACAAAAAGATACAATATCGGCGTAGCATATCTTTAATATAAGAGTTATATATAATGTTTTTGTTATAAATTTTTTTATCTATCTCATATTTATCTATACAAATCAATGAAATTGTAATGTCTGTTTGTAATCTTTTACAAGCTATTACTAAAAGCTTTTCACTATATCCATATGAAAGTAAATTCGGTACTTACATCAAAAATACAATTTTTAAAATTTTTGTCCCTTTCTTCCGGATAACGGACGATTTCTCTGGAAGGCCGGATGAATTATGACGTTACTTTCACTGTAAGATAGCTGATGATATAAGGTATAACTAAGGTTACTTTTGAGACAAGTTTCGAACCACGGCTTAACCCTCGGTTACAGTTGTACTGCCGGTAACATCGCGGGTCTCACCTAGTTATAGTAAACGACTATGCCATTGCATTTATCCATGGGTGGCGGTAGTAACTCACCAGCATTTATCCATGGGTGGCGGTAGTAACTCACCAGCATTTATCCATGGGTGGCGGTAGTAACTCACCAACATTTATCCATGGGTGGTGGTAGTAACTCACCAACGTATAACCCGTCTGCTTGCCCTCTATGACGTAACTAGCATGTGTAAACAATGAAGCGTTATATTGTTACAGATGTGATAACATGTATTAGGATAGCGCATTGTCGGCCACACCAACAACCAATTACAGAGATGCAGTCAGAAGGAGGTCGTATTGTGACCGGCGGGCAGGACCATGTTCTCAAGGTAATAACGATATTCAAGATCTATGTATCCATTTAAATAAAATTGTAACAGGTCGATGTATGTTAAAGATATTGAAAAAAAAACAATTAAGGGGGTCATTATCAATTTATCAACTTTTTGGTTTGTGCTCTCTAATCTCAGAAATGGCTTAACTGCTTTTGATTAGGTTTTCCCTTATGTATTGTGGCACTAAACATTTAGTGTCTGTTTAATTTAAATCGGTTTATAAATAAATCCACGTTTAAGCGGACAAAGCCGTGGGTGAAAGCTTATACTTAATAATAGTTGGGACATCTAATGCACAATGCCATCTAATTTAAAACTAAGGAGTCATCATATTCCTAGTCTTAATTATTCCAAAGATTATTTGGAGTTAAGTACTACTAAAGACCCCCATTATGACACTCTTATGACCCTAGAAGATGACGAGCGACAACGAAGACGCTTAGCCACATTCCTTTAAAAAGATTTTTTGTCATTTGTTTGGATAAACAATTACCTACGCTCTTCCTTGCCTTAGGCAGCAAATAACGATAGATTGTAACCCTTACTCTTACAGGTCTTCTCCAGTTCAGACCTCAATCCCCTGTTTACACTGCACGGGCACTGTGGCCCGATCACCAGCTGTTTCATCGATCACGCTACGCCAACAATCGCTGGCAGCGGTTCTCAAGACGGTTTGCTTTGCGTTTGGGACTTGCACACTGGTAAGATAATTTTAATATTAAAATAAGGAAGTAAATTGTTGCTATATAATAGGTTTACATTTGCGAAGTTTAAAGCCTAATACCGTTTATAAAACACGATTGTATTGACCGATTTTTTTGGATTTTATCTGCTCCGAATATTATTATTATTTTTTATCTTCTCTTAACTTAAAGAGTCACAGGTGCGTTGTATTCCTATCTATGAAAAGTTTGGTAAAAAGTAACAATAGCATTGCTTAGTTACCACTTTTCTGTATGGCCACATGTGCACAAGAATACCTCTTCTTAGATTAAATACGAAATTCTACAAACGTAAAAGCTATTAGAAAACTAACAAATGTATTGTAATGACCTCATTTCAAAGCTAAGTCACGTAGTCAAACCAAAATAATAGCCAATTATTACAAGAGAAGTGAGGCGTTAGCGATTGTAGCACGAAATTTGATGTGAAATACTTACATCTGGATAAGGGAGTAAAGTCAACAAAACACGAGATGCAAAAATATACATTGTGTTTAGAATTATATATTCTAGAGTACATAATATGTTTTCAGATTATCTAATGTTATATTATTGTGTTAATAGTGGTTGTGTACGCGATTACTGTGACAACCAAACGTTTGTATGATCTGCAAATATTTGTTTCGGAGTTTGAGTATTTGCCATGTATAATATGTATGTATTTACAAAATACATACATGGATTTATATCAGCTGTCTAGTACCCATTATACAAGCTCTGCTTAGTTTGGGACTAGATGACGTTTTGTGTTAAACGTCCAAATGTATTTATTTATTTATTATTATTTAATTATAAATGGGAAACCTTATTGTGGCAGGTGCATGTTTATACAGTATGCAAGCTCACGACGGAGCTGTGACGTCACTAGCGTATACCGCGTCTTACGTAGTGTCAGCGGGCGCCGACGAGCGACTCTGCATATGGGACCGCTTCCAAGGGCACATGCTCAATTCAATACATATTGTAAGTAATTGATTTGTATTATTTTTACCGACTTAAAAAAAGGAGGAGGTTCTCTATTCGACTGTATTTTTTTTTATGTTTGTTACCTCAGATCTTCTGACTGGGTGAACCGATTTTGATGATTCTTTTTTGTTTGAAAGTTGGTGCTACCGCTGTGGCCACATTCTAAGTTCTTGAAGTCGTTTTTTTTTTAATATTTTTATCTGCGCAAGCTGTAAGATGTTATCAATAATCTTATTCGTTGATTACTACCTTTTGAGTGTGTATGTCGGTTATCGCGGTGTAAATGGAATAGTACTGTAAAAAAGACGTGCGATACTCAATATACGTTGCTAAAAATGTTCTATTGGTATTTTTATTTCGTACTATGTAAAGATTATAACTTGTTCATACCGCTCTTTTTTGCTTTTCTTAGAGACAGTAGCCATTATTATCCCTCAACGGAAGGCAATCAGTCTTACCAACATCATGTTAGTCTTCGGACCATGAAATTTTCATTTTATTACATAATTATGCAAATATTTAATTTAATCTAGGCGTTTTGAAGGGGATCAAAAGTCGCTCTAAGACTCTATTACATGCAAACAAAAAGGTTCGTTCTCAGAGGATCCTCTAAACGGCCGGATTGGCCAGATCCATGGTGGATCTAACGCGAAAATTGTCTCATACTAGGGGTTATTAGATTCTGATTTCAAGATGTGGATCAACTGAGACTTTCTATCTATATTTTTGGCTTTTCTTTTTTTCTATCTATAAATGATATTATAATATAATTAATCTTTAAAATTAACTTATTCTCTTCTGATTAAATACTTTTGATTTTGTCCTCTTCCCCCATTTCCTAGTTCATAGCTTCATCTTCGACATTTTCGCAAAAAAATATGTTGTCTCCAAGTGTCAGAAACTAAATTGATTTGTGATGATCATTTTTTATAGCAATTATTTTTTAAGAAAATACTCATTAGATCCATCATGATTTGGCCAATATATCTTTTGACAATGGACACTTAAAAATGATGAGAGATATCTTCGAGACCTACAAGATCTTGAAGCATACCTATAATCCAAAATACACGGTTTTGAATTATTTCTTTCGTTCTAAATTGTAACTCATAAGTACTATCATATATACTTTTAAGATGATAAAAATCATAATAGGTGAAGCAGTATAAATTGTTATTAATTTAAACCATCTTTTGGAGCAAGTGTCCCTTAACGAACTTTTAAAAGCTGTTGATGAAGATGATGTAGTAGTTATGAAGGATGAAAATATGAGGTAGTTTCAGAGTTCATCGTGAGCAACAACATCACTAAAGAAATATGTGTAATTAATTTATTAAGACATCAAGCATTGATTATTATTTTATTTTGTTTCAGGGGCTAAACTATATGAGTCGCATGCTACCCTTGACGCATACGATGCTCGTTATGGGTGACCGCAGCGGACTAACCGCATACGACCTTAGCAGTGGGGATGTTATTCGACGTGTATTATTGGGTTAGTATTCATTGATACCGACCCAGTGTGACTTTCTTTCGCTACGTCAACTCAAGTTTCTACAAGCTTTCCATTATTGTGATAGTTTTGCTCCACTTTTAATTTTATACATAACAAGTTATTTATTTTGTTATTGCCCGGCTAGCGTTCATATGCATTTATATAATAACTAGCTTTCAAACACTTACAAAGCTGCTAGGCATAAAACATACAGACACACTATAAGACTTTGTCACAAGACAAGCTCGCATCCAAGACCTATACAACTCCAATACTACAACACCACACATAAGCACGTAAGACAAACACACATTCATACACACTCGCAGTTTTATTTATTACTACTACCGTATTATTTCTTTCTAACCGACTTAAAAAAAGTAGGAGGTTTTCAATTCGCCAGTATTTTTATGTTTGTTACACAATTTTGATGATCCTTTTTTATTTGAAAGCTGGTGCTTCCCTTGTGGCCCATTTCTATTTGATCCAGTTCTGGAAGTCGAGTTTCTTTTTGTTAATAAAATTGTATTTTCTGTTGATTATTGTATTTTCTTGTTCAACAACATTGTAAACCTTTATCTTCATTATTTAGAAATGAACTAATTGCACGTATGGCCGTAAGGTCGTAAATACATCTAAGCTTTTGCAATGGAAGTCTCATTTTCGAAAATATATTAGACACTGAAGTAAAAATATAAAATAAATAGATGAATAACTCAAATATCTTATTACTAAATTAATAAAAAAACTGTAAAAAGCGGTTATACTATTCAATTTCGATTATTTTCAGCTGCGAAGAAGTCTGGTTGTTGTAATTTGATGTTTGACAAAATATTAAAAATGTTCTTTCATTGTTTTAGGTCAAAGCGATGGCTGTATCTTCGTGAGACAAATCCTACCTTTAAAAGACGCTATAGTGTGCGACTACGCTAATCAACTGCGAATCGTTCGATTCCCTCTAGTGTCAAGGTTATCTGACGTGAAGAACGAATAACAGTGAAACAATGTTAAAGTAAATGGACAAAAACATTTTGTGTGTCATAAGTGAATGGAAGGGTGTTTGAGTGCCTCGAAAGCATTATTACATAGTATATTGTGAAAGTCACATGTAGTTGTAAATATCGCTAATCATCGGTGAAACCTTGTAGACGCATAGTCTGCACATTTGAGTTTGATTCGGCATGACGACGGCAAAATTAACGTGCTGTTTTTATGTTCGACTTTGGTTGAAATACGTGCTGTTTTGAAATATAATTTTAATTTCGTCATGGTCATAGTGGCAGTTTACTCATAAAATATATCCGAAGTAGCTTGATATATTTTAGCTGAGCCATTCGATAATCTGTAAAGTTAGAATTTCTTATAAGGTAACTCTTCAAAACCTCTCTTTCAGTCAATATAAGAGTCGGTACTCTATATACTATCTTGCTGCATTCATCTTTCTAAATAATTAACTCTCAAGTTCAAATTCAAAATCTTTTATCCAATTATACACTCAGTGACGTTTATGAGCTTCAAATTGAAGCTACAGATAAAAATCATAGAGCGAAAAAATAACACCCTTAAAAACAAACTTCCTTGAGGCTTTTTAAATAATACCTGCTCAAAGACAAATGTTCGAGCTCATCTCGTAATAATTTCTCAAAACGTCCCCGTTCTTCCTATTCGTCCTAGATTACAGCACAGCTTGTTACTTTTGCCGTCATCAAAGGGATTAAGGATTATTCTGTTACAAATGTATGCTTTAAAAAGGAATCATATCCAACGCACACGTCCAATGCTAATTTACTAAAACGATAGACTTCAACAGTGTCTTATTAACAGATTTTACGATGCACTTATTTCACAAATAGATAGATGAACACATATTTTTGAAATGTCTAAAGGTTTCAAAAACCTGTGTAACTTGTTTCTTATAATGCACTGTTCGTATATAAATATATTAAGATGTGTAGTTGTATATTTGTTTTTATAATGTGAAAGAATAAAAGTAGCGAATCATCTGAAAAAGGAATTTATTTAATAGGTATTTGAGTCAAGCTGTATACATTATATGGATTTATGATGACGGGCATTTGGTGAGCCTACAATGACAATAATAAAATGCTATCAACAAACTTGTTTATAGTTAAATTCCTGTGTTACTATTCATGACCGATGCTAATTAATGCACAAACAAAATGGCTTATGGCGCAGGATTGTGTCAGACCGATTTTTCCACTCCCTTTTATTTTGACTCTTAACGATGTATTATTGTTTTTTGCAATATCATAAAAAGGCGTGTCATGTTTAAGACAATTCTTTAAAATGAGGTTAATATAATATTTAATGTTATTATTATTATGTTGATATGGCGGTATTTATTCGCCATGTCACAGGGCGTGTAGTGAATGAAATGTAAATAAATTTATGTATAACTTTCCACCACTAAAGTACCCTGCCGCTTCTTGGTTGGGGGCTGCTTATTCTATATATTCGCAGCTAACCATCAGATATGATGGCTGTCCCATTATCCACCACCTATGGACCCCGTTAGTAGCCTGAAGCTCAGCCCTAACTTTTATATGATAATAGAAAAAGAAAGTAAGGATGCTGTGTATACATATTTATATACAAAGCGTGGTCACCGGCGAAGAGTGAGATTTCCTTGTGGTAAGTTTTAATATTGTCTGTTTGCCAAAATTAGCAATGGCACCTGAAAGAAGAGGAAACACAATTAGTATAACATAGTAAAATTAGTTACAATAAACTGCTTAAAACTATATATCGACTACCCACAGCTTAGATACAATTTATATAGCCTAAATTACCCGGACCATTATAACAAATCTATTGACACCTTACTAATTAAAATAAGTAGTTTAGGGGCTACTGTGAACATACAAATATCCACATACTTCGAAAAGTATTACATGTTCGTTTTGGCTTTTCCCTAATTGGGTAAAAATATTACCAATCCAGTAGATACAGTTGTATCTACTGGATTGGTTATACAGGCCGACATGTATTTATTAACTTTCACTTGAGTTTGTTCGAAGTTAAGATAATAGAATTTAAAACTGTGGTAGTCGGAAAAAGCATCGCAGCAGATTGATAACAAATAAAAACTCTAAGTCAACTAATCAATCCTTACTTTTCGATTTACAAATAGTTCTGTAATACACGGTTAATAATTCATAATAACTCACTATGCAATAACTTCTTATTGACAAACATTGATGTTTTCTTATATTTTGTTTCACTCCATCTTCAATCGGTATGGTAAAAACCCAGCATGCATAAAATTTATATCTGTCACAAATATTTTTTATTGTCTGTACAATGTACTTAAAAGGTATTTTTATATTAAGTGATTATTTAACCCAGAAAATATTAAATAAAAAGTGTAAATTAAGGGAGGGAAATTTAAACTTACAAAACGCGTCACTTTTGGTTGACACGTGATGTGACGTCGATAGTCACTTCATCGAAATTAACGGATTCGAAATTCAAATTGTGTTTGTGAGAAAAATTACCTTCTTTATTAATTTTTTTAATCAGCTGCTCACCGCACTTACAGTTAGCCCAACACGTACAGCAAGCCAGTACAATAATAAACAATGTTAAAAACAGAAATTAATGTCTATTACATACTTATATTACCTACCACTAAGGAAAAATATACAAAATTTAAAAAATGTGCTCAAATTGGTATGGAATATGTCAATATCCGGATATTGAGCAATCAGAGAGTTAAGCAGACTAACTGCCTGGGTCGTGGTAGCGTATTGTGCCGTACACCTCCGCACGGCGCGGTGAGAAGACCGCAAGATCGTAGCCGTGTATACTGGTTTGGTACCAACAACATGCAACGAGACAAAGTATTCGAATTTTCTATTTTATTATTTAGTAATAAATAATAGTATACCATTAGAGCACACTTACGTCGCAGTGCAAGTGTATCCAGACCTACCTTGCCGAGGACGAAAAGCGATGGATATAAATATGGGTAGAACCCATACAGCTTTTGGTATAAAAAACGTGCTAATTTCCGTTGGACGCGTTCTAGCATCGTATTGTACTTCGCCTCGGCGGGTCCCAGATTATTGAGTTATACTTCAAAGTACTGCGAACAAAAGAGAAGTACAATACGATGATAGTGTTTCTACATCGAAAAAGATAAGACATTCTCATAAGGAGGCGCTCATAGCCCAGTTGCACTCGGTGATTAGAAACAATCATCGAGGGTAAGCAACGATGGCGCGGTCAGTACCTGGATGGGTGACCGCTGGTGGCATGTTACCATGAGCGTCTCCGTGATTCGGAGGTCACGTTAAGTAGTCGGTCCCGGTTGTTATCATACGATAACAGTCGTGAAGCTTAGTTGGAGGCCTTCGGGCGGCTTAAAAACATCCAACGGCAAGATTTACGTAGCCACAACGTATTCTTGCCAGTCCCCAACCCGCACATGGCCAGCGTGGGGACGTATGGCCTTAACCCTCTCCTGAGAGGAGACCCGAGCCCAGCAGTGGGACATTATGGGTTGTTGTTATTCTCATAAGGAAACCTAAGGATTTGAAACTTTTTTATATAAATTTGTGATATGTGTATTGAAGGTAAGGCGCGAGTCCAGAGTCAAACCTCCGTGTGTAAATTTCCGTGTGTTTAGACGATTCTGCCATACATACTATGGTAATCAGATAGAGGTCACTTAGGTCCCATAATATTTATTTATCCGTTAAAAAAAGGTACTGGACTTATTATACTTTTAAGTTTTCTTCTGATTCATTTCGTTGCGGGTTCCAAGATAGTTTAATTTTTCCTGGGTATTCCAGAGTATCATAACTCGGTGTGTTCGTGGGTCAATGCTGTTGATCCTGTTATACAGGAGTTACAGTGGTGAAGGTGTGGGCGGTAGTCCCATTAAAAAAAACAAGATATCGAAATAGGAAGTTACTTAATAAATATAACAAAACTGTAGAAGCATCTTGGAAACAATTTAACAAAAAGAAATCAATACTTACAGAGGCCATCCAAAAAAAATTTGGGCAATATTCGATACTTTGCGTAAAAGTAGTGGTTCATAAGTTTAGACATAATCACATAGATCACGATTACGTACAGAAACCTGTTGCTAATAAAAGCAGAATACGAAATATTGTACCATTTCTAATTGTAGTACTTACGGAGATTCATTAGCATGACTGTTTTGCTCAAAATCAAAACGGGTATTATGTGAAGAAGAAAACACACAGCGTTGAGATGAAGAAGCAGCTCTGTGATTTCCCTAAATATCGAAATATCAGTGTAAAAACATACCTTTACTCCATCTAGTTTACCAAATTCATCACCAGAGGCGCTAGCGACGTCTTGTTGCCGCGCTTTTCAATTGTTAATTGTCATAGTGTCTTCATCGCCAGCAAGCCCCTTGTACCAATGCTGTGTCTTTATTCTACACATAATACGTGTTTTGTTTCTGTGCAAAACAGACATATTATGTGTCTCCAAAAACACACAGCATTGAGATGAAGACCTGTTTGACATCTGCTGGTGATTAGAATTATATGCACAAAACGCTATGTGATGTACAAATAAATTTCAATCTTGATTAATAATATCGAAACTGTAAATGTAAAACCATTTACTGATTTGTTGAATTATTTATATTTGAACAGCATCATGATCAAGACACAAGGCAGTCTACTCAGTAATCTTGTAGCTATATTTAAATGAAAACAAAACTTTATCCTCTAAAAATAAAAATAAAATTCAAAGAACACTAAAATAAAAATTAAAATTCAAACTAAATAAAACTTTTAAAATTCTCATATTAAACAGTGTTTACTTATATTACATTTACAGTCTTAAAGTTATTATGTAACAATTAATCACAGTTATTACTAGATCTGTTCACATCTCAACAGTATACCTTTTAAAATGTCTCCACACATTTCCAATTTCGTCTACAGGCCTGTTATCTAGCCAACTTCGAGATGCAACGGCAGATCGAATACTCCCTGGAGACGACTCCTCCGCCTCCTTAAATATTGAACTTAGTAATCCTTTTGTGTTATGTTTGACCTCAGAGACCATAATTAATTTTCGAACATGAGTTACAGGGCAGATACTTGATCTTTGTGCTCGGTTAACAACCACCCTCATTGCCTGTGATTACCTGTATCAGTTTTAGAACCAAACTGTGACCAGAGTGTTACACTGTTTTCAGTGCTTGTAAACCTAACACTACAGATCTCCAGAAGGGTTAGCTTATGCAATCTACAACAAACAAATTATGATAATGCATATATTAAGGCTGCTCTTCTAATTATTTCGAATTATGACCCAGAGCATGATGTTGATTTTAACAAATCAAAGAGAATATTAACATCTCATATGGGTAGTTTAACAGGTTGTGGTTTGGAATATGAATTGACTTTAAAACTTGTTGACAAAAAGGTTTTGGGAAAGATTCTCTAGTGTGGCTGCACCGTAAGTATAAATGACTGATTTATGCAATAAATTGGTGCTAATTTTTTTTTTGTAATTAATATAGGTTCCGGTTCCGTTCGCGAAAGTGTAAACACGTATAAAAGTGACTTTGCAGTCTTTTTTAAATTTCTGGTACATTACGTGACAAATTCAACATAATATACGTTAAAGTGTGCGAGGAAATTAACTAAAACAGTTTTAAACAAAAATTCAAAGTGAAACAACCATGCCTAAGAGTGATTAATAACATACAAAGTGATTAACTTCAAAATTAAACCGAATCCATGACTTTAAAATAAAAAATAGTATACCAACCAAACCAATCAAACTGTCAATGATATCAGGCATCAACACTGTCACCCATAGACCACTGTGGAAAGTGTTGCCACTAAAACAATAAATATTCTACTAATAAAAAAAAAGAGTGACCACCATACAATACTAAATTACCCAACACCACAAATGGAAAAACGAATGGAAATTTTATTTTCTAAATTAAGTGAAAAATTTAATGAACAGACAACAACCTTAACAACAGAAATAACGAAAAATGTTATGGAAGCTTTAGATGAAAAGATGAAAGTGCTAAATAAAGAGAATAACAACCTTAAAATAAAGGTCACAAATTTGGCGCAAAAAATTTCATTCTTAAAAAAAGAAAAACGTTTAAATAATTTGATTATTTTTGGTATGGAAGAAAAGGGAAAGACCGAAATGGAGTTAGTTGAATATGTAAAGGAAATTATTCAGAGATCGGGAACGCCTTTCGACAATCAAGAAATAAACTACATCAAAAGGTTTCGGAGCTCAATCAGACAAAAACCGTCCACTGAAAGTATCTCTAACAATAACTTGGAAGAAACACCTTATTCTCAGAAACAAACGTAATCTTCCTACAAATGTATACGTCAAAGAGGACTTTCCCAAAGAAGTTCTCGAAGTACGCAAATAGCTACAACCTAAAATGCAAGTAAAAAGAGATGGCAATATCGCGTTTATAAAATACGATAAGCTTATTGTGAAAAAACCAGGGACCAAAAACCGTGAAAAAAGGAAGAGAGAGTTTTCAGAATCGCCAAATACTCCATCCCAGAAAAAACCATCTGAGAAGAATACAGAAAACACGAAGAAATTCTAAGGTTCAACAAGGGAAGTAACCAAACCAAGCATCCTTTCTTACGTAGCCAAAGAAAGATCTATCTCAATGTCAGAGCTGCCAAAAAACAAGTAAAGACCTTCTCCAACTACAACCGGAATCAACATACAGACATAACAACAACAAAAAATATACTTCAATAACTTACTCCCCAAGCCGGCTGGTCACCGTGGGGAAAACCGACCAGCATCCTCCAACAAATAAGTCAATCATATTCAGTACAAACGGAAAAAAAAAAAGAAATAGTCTATACCTGGGTACCCTAAACACACGAACTTTGTGAACTCCGGAAAGCTTGCAAGAGTTATAGTTATATATATGCTCTTACAAACGTTAAATGGGACATTTTGGGCATAAGCGAAATGCAAAGATTAGGTGAAGGAATTGAAGAGAGAAGCCACTTTATCATGTATTACAAAGGCGAAATTGCCGGACAGCGAGGAGTAGGATTTTTAGTAAAGCTAAACCTTAAAAGCCAGATCGTTGGGTTTGAAGGGATATCAGACAGAATAGCTGTAATACATATTAATCTACCAAACTATTCGAAGAAATGGACTGTCATCCAAGTATACTCGCCAATAGAAAAAGCATCAAAAACGGATGTAGTTTCTATGATAAATTAAGCAAAATCACCGAAAAATATTTAGAAAATAATTTAGTACTCATGGTTTACTTTAATGCCCAAGCCCGTGCTAGATGAACGGAAGAAGAACATATATTAGGGAAATATGGAAGTGGAAAAAGAAGCAAAAACGGAGATAAATTGGTAGAATTCTTACTTGAGAACAATCTAACAGTTTTAAATTCCATGTTTCGTAAAAAGCCTAAAAGCAAAGGGACTTGGATATCTCCAGACGGAAAGACTAGAAACAAAATCGACTTCATGATAACAAATAAACTAAAGTCATTCAGTGACACGGGAATAGTACAAAATCTAAACTTTAATACTAACCACCTTATGGTACGCAGTTGTCTCAATGAAAAAGGCAAAAAAAACCGAGACCAAAACAAATTCAAATCAACTCCTTACAAACAATGAACGAAAAGTGGAACCTTAACACAGAAGATCTATTGAATGTAATTACCTCAGAAACGGACCTAAACGATAAGTACAAAAAAATAATATATAAACTCAAAGAACAGACAAGAATGCAAGTAAAAAAGGATAAAAAATTTCATCTTAGTCCAAATACTTTAAAACTAATTGAAGACAGAAGAAATTTAATCATAAAAAGGACAAAAAAGAAAATCAAAAAGAAATCAATAACCTTAGCAAACAGATTCGCGAAAGTATGAGGATGGACAGAAAAAATAAAAGAATGAAAACCTTAGAGAATCACATTATTAGAACGGGAGGCACAAGAAAAGCACTCAAGGAACTTCGAGAACAGGGAAGAGAATGGATACCAAAGTTAAAAGACAACAATGGATCAACTATCTCTCGCACAAACATCCAAACTATAGCAACAAACTACTATCGCTTACTATACAAAGACCATAAGTCAAATCAGCCGAAAATACAATTACAAGATAGAGAACATTATATACCAAAAATACCAAACTATAATATAGAAAACACAGAACTTGTACCAGAAATTTTAGTATCAGAAGTAGAAAAATCTATAAATAGTCAAAAGATGGAAAAAGCCCCTGGTCCAGATAAAATCACAAACGAGCTCATGAGAGGAAAAATTGAAGATCTAAGTCCGATACTAACAAAGGTCTTTAACGAGTCTCTAAATACCGGCAGCATTCCAAGTCAATGGACGGAGTCTCACATAATACTCCTACACAAGAAAGGTCCAAAAGACGATATAGGAAATTATAGACCTATTTCTCCAATCTCAAATGTATATAAAGTTTTTGCTAAAATAATCCTGTATAGAATATCACTCACACTAGACGATAATCAACCAGTAGGAACAGGCAGGGTTCAGAAAGAATTTTAGTACAATTGATCATATACATACAGTCAAACAGCTCATACAAAAATACAACGAGTACAACAAAACCATATACCTAGCCTTTATAGATTATTCCACGGCTTTCGATTGTCTTAAGCATGAATCTGTATGGCAAAGTCTAAAAGAACAGGGCGTTCACAATGCTTACATTCATATTATCAGGAATATTTACGGAGAAAGTAAGGCTAGGATCAGACTAGAATCTACAGGAGATATGTTTCCAATCGAAAGGGGGGGTCAGGCAAGGCAACCCAATGTCACCAAAGCTTTTTACAGCAGTTCTGGAACAAATCTTCAGAAAATTGGAATGGGAACGTCTAGGGTTAAATATAAACGGAGCACGACTGAATCACCTCTGATTTGCGGACGACTTAGTCATATTAGAAGAGAACCCAATGGTCCTGGAATCTATGATACAAACCCCAGTAGACAAAAGTAGAGACATAGGACTAGAAATCAACACAAGCAAAACCAAAGTGATGACCAACTCAGTACCTATAGACGTAACCATAAGCGGACAGAAACTCGAATATGTAGAGGAGTATGTATATCTTGGCCAGATAATATCGCCAAATGACCAAATGTCTAAAGAAGTGAACAAAAGAATTGCGACCAGGCGGAAAAGGTACTGGGCATTGAAGGAAATCATGAAAAGCAAGGAACTGAGTGTGACTATAAAGACAAAGACATTAAATACCTGTATCCTGCCCTGCATTACATACGGCTGTGAAACCTGGGCTCTGACGAAACACCATAGGAAAAAATTTGCAAGATGTCAGAGAAACATACAAAGACATCAGGCTCAAAACAAAATTAACAGACATATTGTCTCGTATTGACCAACTTAAATGGCGATGGACAGGTCATATGCTCCGCTGCAAGAAGCAAAAGTGGAGTAAACTGGTGACAGAATGGTACCCAAGGGATAGCATTAGGAGCCGAGTTCGTAAAGCAAGAAGATAGGAGGATGACCTTAAAATAACATTAGGACCACTATAGATGAGAGTAGCGGCAGATAGTAAACAATGGAGAGAGATGGAGGCCTTTGCCACAAGGCACACCGAAATAAGGGATATTTTGTAACATCGTTAGTCTTAGAAAAGTTAACATTCTTTTAAAATTATTTCATTTAGTTTTTTTTCATACTTTAATTTCATTAAAGACTGGATATTGTTATAATGTAAATTTTCGGAAATAAAGGCTTTATTATTATTATTATTAATTAAAATTAGCTAAAAGTTTTGCCACATCTTTCCCTTCTGGATTTCTACAATTAATATTGTTATTACGGCACCAATTCGACCATCTTTCTAAAGCAGCCCTGTACGTCTTCAAAGTAGGGGGATGACAACTATTTATTAACTACGGTTGCTCATCCCCCAAGTGGTTATCTGGTCAGCTCACCCCCAATTTTCCAAGCCTAAAATATTAGCTTGTCTACTTGAGGCTCATACCTGTTGAGCAATCCATTAGAACCTTCCACAGGTTCCACCAATAGGTAGAGGATTTGCCAACACCGTCCTCAGAAGGTCTAGGTACCCAAAAAACCTTGCGTCTACTGTGAAGCTGGAACCTTGTTGAGGTGGGCTAGTACTCTGAGGATCAGATTGGGCGGTGGAAGCACACAAGCGTTCTGAAATGCCCCTTTTTGACTGCAAGCGTTGTATAAAAGAGCAAATTTGTTACAATACAATTCTAGTATTACATAGCGTGGCGCAATGGCGGTTTCGTTGGACGCAAATA
>PKRV01002748.1:5545-19675 GCA_003709505.1 Hyphantria cunea
GGTAAAAAAAAAAAAAAAAAAAAAATGGGCCTCCGGTATCCTCACAGTTCATGAAACACAGCGCAAGCGCAGTTTCACACCGGTTTTCTGTGAAGCCGTTATATCTCTCCGGTCGAGCTAGCCCATTCATGCCCAAGCGTTGCTCTACCACCGTAAATTATTAGAATCATGTTTTATGCAACTACTGTCAGGGTGACTGTTCTATACCTCCGTATTCAGCGACATGGAATTATGAATGTATGTGAAATCATCACTGACATCACCGACATACAGATTTCTGTTGAGGGTTTTTTATGTGTGGCCCTGCCAAAGCATAAATAGAATCCAAGAGGTGGTTATTATACTCATTGTGAATGCAGACAATGCAACAATGCAGCATGGTGACTCACAACATGGCAGCCTGGTGTTGCTCTTGCATCATGGTGTCTCTGGTTTTGTCCTTACCAATGAAACACAACAGCATGAACGCTGGCATTTTACATTGATCTTCTGTGCGAGGTTAGTAACACCCCGATCGAGTCAGCCCGTTCGTGCTGAAATCAGCGGAGCTCTACTGCCTTGATTTTATGTCTATAAGGTACAGGAATAATATAAACACATGACAACATACTGATAGTGAAGTTTTCTGATTAAATGTCTCATGAGTCTTTTCTGTTATGATAAAAAGCTTTAATGCAGTAGTACAAGAGCCGGTGAAGATCGACTTATACACATCTAATAACCGGATCAAACTTAATTTTGAAATTGTATTTATAATGAACACATGTTTGATGTTCTTGCCTTGATAATTAAATTAATTTATAATAGGTACTTTTTTTTCATCCCTTTCACTCTATTGATAATCAACTAAATGTAGTCCACGTAAATTATATTTAGATCAATACACCGAGTTAATAACTAATCGAAAATGGTTGTAAAATAAAGGTTATCTAATAAATAATCTAATGGCCTTAATTTTTATTTTTTGCGTATTTTCTGCTCTATGGCAATCTGTTTTAAAAAAAAAACAATTAGCCACTCTTTTGGCTGGAACCATATATCCTGATATTTTACTTTCATCGAGAGCCAATCAGTTGCTGAATTTTCCAGCAAGCCCTCCTCCTGACTCAGTCAACAAATCTTTGGGTGAGACTGGGAATGCCTTGTCTCTTCAGTCGATTGTGCTGAAGTCCACCCACTCCACTTAAGGTCTGAGCGAGTTCGTTTGGATGAGTTGCTAGTTTATCCTGGTATTTTAGGCTTGCCGGGACTATTCCCTCACGTACAGTGTTTATGCCCATGTCAAGATACATGTATTTATTGCTAATACATTGGGGTATACTGAACATGGCTCTTAGTGCTTTACTTTGGAATCTTTCCTGTATGTCGATGTTACTCTTGCTAGCTGTTCCCCACAATTGTATCCCATAAGTCCAGATAGGTTTCAAAGTTGTTTTACATACTAAGATTTTGCTGGTGTTATTTAGTTGCGAGTTTCGTCCGATTAACCAGTAAAGACCACGAAGTTTTATTTATTTATTTAAAACTTTATGCACTTTTGTACAATGGCGGACTTAATGCCCAAGGCATTCTCTTCAAGACGACCTTAGGGTGGTGTAGAAATCTTGTAAGGTACCTACCTACCACCACCTGGTGCACAGAGGTTTCCGTATGAAACTAACTGAGAACAGTACACAAAATAATGATAGAAATACTTAAACATATATAAAAACATATAGGATACCTATGTCTTAGATACAAACACAAATATATACATATATAAATATACATACACATAACTATATTAGTACACTAATAAAACTTGAATATATACCAATTATCGGTTAGTAGTTTCTGCCATTTCGTTAAGAAGGAGCTCATACACCTTCTTTTTAAATGTGAAACGATTTGTGGACATCCTGATTTCGAGTGGGAGCGCATTCCAGAGCAGTGCCGCTTGGACGAAGAACGAAGAGTTCACGAAGTCAGAGTTGTGAGAGGAACACAAAAGAAGCAGATTATTTTCTGATCGAAGATTCCTATCGTGATTAGAGAACAGATAACGGAAGTATGGAGCAAGGTATGAAGGTGATAATGGTGAGTTGAGAAGTGAAAATAATGTAGTAAGTGCTCGCTGATTGCGACGCAGGCGAATAGGTAACCATTTTAATTGGCAACGTAGGGCAGACACGTGGTCGTACTTTCGGAGATTAAAGATGTATCGAATGCAGTTATTAAGAAGGCGGTCTAGTTTATTGAGGAGATCTGCATTCAGGTCGTAATAGCATACATCACCATAGTCAATTATTGGAATAATTAAAGACTGCATGAGAGTAGTTTTGATGTTAGTAGGCAGGAAGTTCTTGAGACGATAAAGTGTTCGCAGGTTTCCAGTTACTTTCTGGCTGACGTAGGTAATTTGAGCTCGCCAATCAAAGGTCGAATCGATGAGTAAGCCCAGATCTTTGACTTCGGGCCTAAACGGAATAACTGAACCATTAAACATGATCGGTGAGATTGAGGCGTTATCGAGTCTGCTCATTATTCGTTTGCTGCCTACTATTATCGCCTGACATTTCGTTGGGTTAACCGATAGTCCAAATCTAGTCGACCACAACTTTATGAGCTCTAAATCCCTGTTGACCACGTCGATAGCTTGAGTTATGTCCTTCACTCTTGCCTGTGAATACACTTGAAGATCGTCTGCATATAGGTGATACGCACTCCGAAGCTGTTAAGTAATGAGGTTAATAAATATTGAGAATAAGAGGGGAGATAGAATGCCGCCTTGAGGAACGCCAGCGTGTAAGTTGCACCAACTCGATGTCGAGTCATTAGCACGAATACACTGCTGCCGCCCCTAAAGATAAGTGGAGAACCATTCCAGTGCCTCAGAGGGTACCTATACCATAAGATATGTAAAGATAGACAGAAGGATTTCGTGACTGACGGTATTGAAGGCATTAGAGAAGTCAACTAACACCAGTACTGTAACTTTGGTGTCTTCCATGCCCCTCCGAATATCGCCAGTCACTTTAAGGAGAGCGGTAACTGTGCTGTGACCGGGCCTAAAGCCGGATTGCATGGGGCTCAATAACTGATTTTTGTGAATAAATTGTGAGGATTGTTTATAGACGCACGCCTCAAGCACTTTAGATAGGAAAGGAAGAATGGAAATAGGACGGAAGTGTTCAGGAAGTGTAGGATTATTATTTTTTGGGAGAGGAATAATATAAGCTTTGCGCCACAAGGAGGGGAAAGTTCCGGAGTCGAGAGAGAAATTTATTAAGTGAGTAATTGCAAGGAGAATACTGTCTAAGATGGTGACAATCATGCGACGGCTAATGCCATCACATCCTACGGCATTAGATTGGATAGATAAAATTATCTTTTTAATATCCTCGGGAGGCACCAGAGAAAATTCGAATGAGTCAGTAGTCGGACTGGTAAGACCAGATATGTAGTTCAGAGTGTGACACTAAGTTTGAAGATCCAGAGTAGTTTTAGGTGAGAAATAACGGTTGATATCGTTCAAACTAACTGACTTATTTAATAAAGAATGATGTTTTTTACTAATTCCTAAGGTGCCCAGAAACTTCCAGATACTGGAAGAGGAAGAAGACTCTATATTTTTAAGAATATGTCGGCGTTTAGTTTTCCATCTAATTGCCTTCTTTTAGCCCAGATGTGCTTCTGCCATGTAAGCCTTCTATCCAGGTGCATTCCCAGGTACTTTACATTATCTGTTTGAGGTATTTCTTCCTTGTTTAGCTTAACCGACGGGCAAGTGTCTCTCCTAAGAGTAAAGGTCACATGAGCAGATATGGTTTCGTTTGCTTTGATCCTCCATTGCTTAAGCCACAATTCTATTTTATTCAGATGACTCTGCAGAGTGTGTGAAGCGGTTACTGGGTCGCTATGAGAGGACAGCAAGGCGGTGTCATCAGCGTATGTCGCCGTAATTGTTTGATCATCAGTTGGAATATCTGCAGTGAAGATGAGGTACAGGATAGGTCCCAGTATGCTACCCTGGGGGACGCCCGATTTGATTTCGTAGAGCTCAGAGCTGTCATCATTGCATTTCACTTGGAAGTTTCTCTTGTCGAGGTATGATTTCACTATCTGAAGAAAACAGTGTGGCAGTGATTTTTTGATTTTGAAAATAAGGCCCTCATGCCATACCCTGTCGAAAGCTTGATCGATATCCAAAAGCACTGCAGAGCAGTATAATTTATTTTCTAAACATCTACTAATAATGTCAACAATACGGTGAACCTGTTCCACCGTCCCATGACTCTAATGAAATCCGAATTGGTGCTGTGGTAGTATGGTATTTAGGTGTTCCTTTATTCTATTAAGAAGTATCCGTTCAAAAAGTTTTCCAACGACTGGCAGCAGGCTGATGGGTCTGTATGATTTTGTTTGTTCTAGAGGTTAGAGGTTTACCAGGCTTGGGAATCATTATTACTTGTGCTATCTTCCACTGTCCCGGAAAATGTTCAAACCTTAGGCAAGCATTAAATATGTGGACAAGTTTTATTACTGCCTTGTACGGAAACTTCTTTAGAAGTGTTGCATCTATATGATCATATCCAGGCGCTTTCCCTTCCTTCAGATTTTTAATTTCTTGGAAGATTTCTTTAGGGCTAGTCTTTGTAAAGGTAAGCATATTTGATTTGGTTATTCCAAGTAGCTTTTTATTTTTTCTGCATGTTCACGACAGCTTTCTGGGTGTGGGTTAAATACATTGCTTAAATGTTCGGCAAATGCTGTCGCTTTCTCCAGGTCAGACCTAGCCCATCGTCCTTTATTATTATTGACCTGCCATCTGCCGTATATGTGTTTTTGGGCTCTTTATGTTTTTGATGACCTTCCACAGCGAATAGTTTGTGTTAGCTGTCGGATCAAGGTTTGAAAGCATTTTTTTGGATTTTGTCATTCTCTACATTTTTGATAAGATTTTTAAGCTCATTAGAGAATTTATTAAATGCAGTTTTATCATTTGGATATCCTGTATTTTGCCAGACCTTTCTCAATTGTCGCCTTTTCATGATTTTTTCCTTTATTTCTTTTGGATAATTGTTATTTTTTGGTGGCTGTCCCTTTCGCTTGGTGGTCGCTAAATTGACTGCTGTATGTATAAGCATGTTGAGTTTTTCAATCTCGTCTTCTGCACCCTCAGTTGTGTCGATTTTTGTTTTAAGATTGATTTCTGATTTTATTACATCTCTGTACTTTTCCCAGTTCGTAGTCTTAGTGTTATATATTTTTGAGGAAGGTTCCACTAACTGAATTATAGAGTTCATGTTCAGAATTACAGGAGTGTGATCTGAGGTGAGATCAGTACATGACTCTATTGTTAAGTAGTTTCCATCTATGTTTCTCGTTATGAAAAAGTCAAGCATATCAGGAATTTTATCTCTATCAGTCGGCCAGTAAGTGGGTTGTCCTCCAGACCAGTAATCTAGTTTCATGTTTTGTGTTGCTATGTGTAGTTGTCGTTCTCTTGTAGTAGTCACCCTAGGGCCCCAGTGCACATGTTTTGCATTCCAGTCGCCAGCACTTACAAATCTTGTACCAAGAGTAGAAAAGTAATCTTTAAAATCTTGAACTGAGATGGTATGTCTGGAGGGACAGTAGACAGCAGAGAAAAATGTCTCACTGTGTTTTTCTAGGACGGTTATGGTTGTGGCCTGTATTTTCTCAATGCGATATTCTTTCATCAAATAGTGTTTGATATTGTTTTTAATGATAACTGCACTTCCTCCGTGGCTATTTCCGGAGAGATGGTTTGTTGTATAGATTTTATAGTTATTAATAGCAATGTGGGACTTAGATGTGAGCCTAGTTTCTGAAACTAGGGCTATGTCAATTTTCTCCATTTCAAGGAAAATTTGTAATTCTTGACATCTGTCCGTCAAGCCGTTGTTTCCAAGTTACTACTCGGAGGTTCGGGATCATTTTTTTATCAGGCTGCTTACTAGCTGGACCATGCGGTCCAACATTTTGTCCATAATTTTTTCCACTATTGTAATCAATGTATGTTGTAGTTTTTCTAGCATGCTCTCCATAACATTAGTGAAGTTATTGAAATCGTTATTTGTCATGTTATTGAATGCATTATTTGTTCAGGTAGAGCTTGTGGTCCTGTTTTAGCAATTTCAGAGTAGGTTTCGTTTGAATTTACTTTTTGGGATTGCTGTTGTGATTTGAAATTATCTATTTTGTTATAGTCGAGGTTCATTACTGGTTGGTTTTGTTTAGGTTTAGGAGCAACTTTTAATATTCATAAACTTTTAATATTGAGGCGCTCATAGCCCAGTTGCACTCGGTGATTAGAAACAATCATCGAGGGTAAGCAACGATGGCGCGGTCAGTACCTGGATGGGTGACCGCTGGTGGCATGTTACTATGAGCGTCTCCGTGATTCGGAGGTCACGTTAAGCAGTCGGTCCCGGTTGTTATCATACGATAACAGTCGTGAAGCTTAGTTGGAGGCCTTCGGGCGGCTTAAAAACATCCAACGGCAAGATTTACGTAGCCACAAGTATTCTTGCCAGTCCCCAACCCGCACTTGGCCAGCGTGGGGACGTATGGCCTTAACCCTCTCCTGAGAGGAGACCCGAGCCCAGCAGTGGGACATTATGGGTTGTTGTTTTGTTTGTTGTTTTTAATATTCTTTCCTTATATTGCTTGTAAATTTTGCATCCTTTATAGCTGGCAGGGTGTTTTTCATTGCAGTTCGCACAGGTAGCCTCAGTGTCAGGTTTTTTTATACATTTTGTTGCAGGATGTTCATTACCACATTTGACGCATCGAAAAGGTCTGAAACATTGATATTTTGTGTGGCCAAATCTTTGACATCTTTTACATTGTATAATTTCTTTTTTCTTATAAGGTGCTTCAAATGTAATTTTCATTTGGTTTAAATATTTGACGTCAAATATTTCTTTGTTATTTTGCTGTGGTTCTAGGTCTATATAGAATATGGGAAGTGGTTCTTTTGTCAATATTAGACATATCTAATATTGACTATTTGTCTTACTTTATGCCCAATGTGTTCCAGTTCTCTAACTATTTCTGTCGTATCTTCTGAAGCATGAAGTCCTCGTAGAACCACTCGGTAAGCTTTTTCACTTTTTAGCTGATAGGTGTAATGTGAAATATTGTTGGCGATGAAATGTTCTCTCATAATTTTGTATGTTAGGATGTCTTTGGGCATGATTTTTATTATGTGCCCAGACCTAAGTGTAGTCATGGTATAAAGATCATTGTCTAGAATTTTGTTTATTATTTCCTTAAGGGATGCGATGTTTATTACACCTGTTACAAATATCGGCTCAAGTTTGGGAATATAAACTTTTTCTTGTTGGTTGGTTGCCCGAGCACAAATGGTTTCATCATCAAGTATCTCAAAACTGTGCTGGGTCGTTATAACAAATTCAGATATATGCTTTTGTTTTTTGATTGCGTTATTTATTGGACTGGTTTCCTTCCTTTTTTTGGTTTAACGGGGATTTTATCTCTCTGCCACTCATTTCGCTTGTATCTTTCTGGTCACTGGAGACTGTTTGTGTTTCTGTTGTTTGTTCAATAGGTTCTGATTGTTTAACTACCGGCTTTTCTATTTCTGTAGGTATTGCACCAAGAGAGTTACTTTTTGTTCTTTCAAACATACTGAGATGCAATTTTGTTGTATTAAATTGTGTGTTTTATTTGTGTTAGGGGCTTTTATATTTTTAGGGTTATCCATATGATTCCCACGAGTACGGACGATAAGAGGTCGCTCACAGGGTGACGCCTTTCCTGTGAGAAGGCTATATACAATAGTGTTCGTCAGGTTCACCAAGGTTGGCGCTAGGACCTGCCTCCCGCAAGCCATGCATCCTGTCGGCGCGTGTCCCACCTTAGGATTAGGGTAACTTTTTATGGAGGTTTTCTACCTCTTGGGCCGGGCAATTAAGCCAAGACCTCCGCTTCTATATCAAAGTAGCGGGTTGAGAAGGTCATTTCCTACCTTCATCGGGTCAGGCTGGTTAGGCCGTCTGTTGTCGGGTTAATTAACCGTCGCCCGATGCTCGACGTTGACCTTTTTACAACTGATGGGGTCTCTACTCCTCAACCAACCCTCCTCCTTTCACAAACGGGCTTGGGACCGTCAATGGCCTTAATAAAAAATATAAATAATCTAAAGCCTTGCCTGAGAATATAAAAGAATCAATAAAAACTATTAAAAAGAATAATCATGACAGTTTTGCAATAGACAAGCCATCATAATCAAAACATCATCATCAAAACAATTTCAAAAACAATAAGTTTTTTCTGGTTGTCAGACGGGTGTAAGTCGATCTTGACCGGCTGTTAGACCAAGTCACACGGAACTCAATGTCGAAAACTTTTCAAAAAAAACAATAAATGTTACAAGAAGTTATTCACTGTTGGTAAGTGGTACGTTCTGAATTGCAGCTTTTTTTCTGTTGGGAAATCCCCACGGATACCACCGCCTGCAGGTTATGTCGGACTCGAATCGGCTAAAACCGCACGCCGTCTCGGGTACTAGAAACCAGGTGCAGCCTAGAAAGGAAAACCCTGGAACCCCGATGTATCTCGGGCCTCCCACGGTTTTGTAGGTGACCCTTCATGTGTGGGAACCTCAATGTTCCCGTTATTATCACTGAGTAATGATGACAGAACGTAACCTCCTCAAATACAACCGGATCATTTATAATTCAACAATGTTCAGGCAGTTTAATAACTCTTAAGAGAGAAACAGGGATGAGTCCCCAAGTTCTATTTCCTATGCAAAGTCGCTTCCTTTTTAGATAAGTGGAACAAAGGACAGCGTTTAAGCTTTGTTTCTCCGCTAATAATTAACATAATGAATAATCTTGTTCCATAAATGAGTGGTGCGGAATACAGTCGGGCTGTGCGATCATTAAATAACCTCACTTTGAAAGTACGGGAGAAAAAAATTGTGATTCATCTGACAATAACTATTACGATATGACAACAATTTTATCCCTTAATTTTCAGTTCTACAAATAAATAAAATTGAAGTGTCACTTTATAATTTCAAATTAACAGCTTTTTCACTAAATGTATCTGAAAGTAAATATAGTATCTAAGTATTGTATTTACCTTTAGATCAGACAAAAAACATTGTTTATTTTGTTTTTCTTTCTGGTGTTTGTTCCAGGTAATCTTTGTAATAGCTGGATTAATTTTGACAGGATTTTCACTGGCAGATAGCTAATAGGAGGAACTTAAGTTTGATATATTCAAGAAAAAAATAAATAGGGTTACGTAAGAACAAAATGAAAATCAATGAAATAGTGAACAACGTCGGATTCAAACGTAACAAAAGCCGCGGAGACCACCGTGGGCGCAAATAGTTTACAAACATATATATAAATAATGTAAAATTAAAGCTTTCGGTGAATTTTGGATCATTTAGATCATTCAACTTCGGTCATCGTCCCTTTTCATCATTTTTAGAAAATGTTGACAAATTATTCAAAACACGCTCAGCAATGTTTTGTATGTAGGTTTAAAAATCGAGCCTGGCTCCAAGCATCCCTACCAGTTCGTTTAGGTGATCTTGGAGTGTACAAAATTGTGGGCATCAGCCTTCTAGTATTTCTATCTTCGGTTCATGGTACAGAGGAGTTAACCAGTAAAATTCTTATAAACACACTGGTATTCTAAAGTGTCATGTAAGGCCAGTCTCCCAGTACTGTTACCTGCTAATCCATTTGCTCAGCGACAATGGGACGCGCCGTTATGTATTTTAAAATAAAAATAAACGCCTGGACACATCAACCAGTCTTGCTGAGCGCGCTCGTTAGTTGGCTGTGGGAGAGTGGGAATCAGGTTTATGGTTTCAGACATTACATCGCCCAACCAAGGCATCTTGTTGGACGATACTATATTTCGTCTTGCCACTTGCCTCCGTTTAGGAGCGCTTTTTGTTTCTCCGCATATTTGTCAGGGTGGAGAAACTGTTGACATTACGTCATTTCTTGTAGCAAAAGCGCTGGCCTTACATCTCGACATGCCAATATTAACGATATTATCCGTCGTGCTCTTGCTGCCGCGGGCGTTTTAGCTGTACGTGAACGAAATGACCTGGTACGAGAGTTTATCAGCTTGCAGAAAGTCCGAATACTTGTATACACCAATACACATACATATCAAAATATAAAATGCTTCTGGTCTTTCGTCAAAAATAGAAAAAATACAACTAATATTTCTCGTATAATGACAGTTGATGCAAGCAATGCAATGGGTAGTTGTGACAGCAACATTAAATTTAAAGTCTCTGCATTTTAATTTAATTTAATAATATAAGTAACTATTTATAAACATTCTCATTTAACGATTTTGATGAGAATGTAAAGCACCTATCAGTAAAGTGTTATCTCCTCTCAAGCAAACCTATTTTAGAAAATACACACAGCAAACACTATTAACATTCAAAATGAACACAATGAAGGATTGATTTGCTATAATTATGGCTGGTTTTGAGGAGCACATGACTGCCTTCGAGTTGGAGCTGAAGAAGACTGCTAAAAGCACTAGCACACCAACCCTGGCGACGCTCGCTTTGGATTTTGAGGGTTTCAAAGCCTTTGTGATGAGTACTATTTCTGGCTTTCGGTGTCAAATTGAGCTTTTGGCTCATCAGGTGGACACCATGGAGATGCGTACACGTCGTAAAATGTTGCTTTTGCATGGAATACCCGAGGACAAGGATGAAGACCCAGTGCAGTCAGTTGTCAGTGTTGTGACGGGTCATCTTGGGTTGAACGAATTCTCGAAGACGGATATAAGGAGATGCCACAGAATGGGAGACATGTAGGTTCCAAAAAACCTAGACCCATATTGGTCAAGCTGCAACTTGTGTCTGTACGTGACAAGTTGTGGTTAGCTAAGACCAAATTGAAGAGGTCTGGTATCACTTTGTCCGAGTTCATCACTAAGACTAGGCACGAAGTCTTCATGGCTGCACGTGAGCGGTTTGGTGTCTCGAAGTTTTTTTTTTTATATTTAAGCTGCCAAAATGACTCTGCCCTGCCTGATGGAAAGCATGAGCAGAATACAAGAGTGGTGGTCACCATCCTCAATGCGAAAAAGAACAATGCAGCATGGTGACCCACACTATGGCGGCCCGGTGAGATGCTTTTTCACGCCCCGCTTAAAGGACCCGGGATCATAGTGGGAAGGAAACACGTGCGCTGGTAGTGAGTTCCAGGTTTTGACCGCTCGGCACAGGAAGGAATTACCGAAGCGATGAGTACGAGAATGTATGTCTTCCACTTTAAAGCGGTGACTTCTAAGGCCGGCACGTGTTGTTCTGTAGAGGAAGGGAGAGGGGGGATCAATTGGAAGAGCTCTTCAGAACACTCACTATGGTAAAGGCGATAGAGGACTGCCAAGGAGGCGATATATATAAGGATAAGTGTTGGACACGAGAAGGACACATATATGTTCTCGATCCCAATGGGACGCGGCACCGATTAGACTCGCTTGGTGAGCTCAATCGTCTGGATCTCACACAGAAGACGGCTCCAGTCGAAAGGGTTGCAATGACACCCAGATGTGCTGGAAACAAAAAATAAAGTCTAAACTTTAAATTCAAATTTTAATAATTTAATAATACCTCAACTTTAAAAATAATATCTGTTTACAGTTTATACCTTTCAAACTTAATATATCACTGACAAATTAAAAAGTACAACAGCAGTCGATGCGTTCACGCAACACGCGGTCGATATTCTCGTTGCTTTTTAATTTTTATATGTCATGTAAATTTTAGTAAGTTTTTTCTTGAAAAAATCATTCATCAATGTTCGCATGTTGTTATTTCGTTGTGTATCATGGTTATTTAATTTTTAATTTTTTATTTCTATATTTCTCCTTTTAAAGCTTTCATATGTTTCCATTTTGCGATTAAAATGAAATTGTATTATTTTGGTAACACAAATGGTGGTTGGAAAGAGATTAAAGGACAAAAAATTAAAGTGATCACATTTAACAGTATTGTATTTATCTAGATATATTTACATATATTATTTAAAAACAGTTTACATTTTAATGATTAACTTAGGTATCGACGGTGACGATGATAGTTTTCAATCGGCTAGTAGTCATAACGACAGTTTTGTAAGTATTCCTTCACTCTCAGACACAATAAAAGCCCAGTTTTCTGATGTGGTCAGGAATTTAAATGTAGTCCACATAAATGCCCAAAGTATTCCGGTCCATTTCCCAGAGATACTGGCTAACTTTGACTGTAAGAATGTCCATGCTATTCTCATTTCGGAATCATGGCTGAAACCATGTCTCCCTTCTGCTGCTTCTTCCCTTCCTGACTTTCACCTAATAAGAAATGACCGTGTGAATGGTGTTGGAGGAGGTGTTGCCATATACCTACGTAAAAATATTCCTTTCCAAATTATAGATGTGTCACCACAACCACCACCACCAAACGCAGGAGAACATTTATTCCTGGAAATAGAACTGTGTCATACTAAGATTTTACTTGGTGTTTACTACTGTCCCTCTTTTCGTATACATTTTTTGCCATCATTCGATAAATTATTAGAAAGTGCAACACCCACCTACAGTCAAAGTATTATCATGGGCGATTTTAACACATGCCTGTTAAAAAATGATCTTCGCTCATCCTCTTTCTTCAGCACAGTCGAGTCATATAGCATGTCTGTTCTTGCTTTAAATGCAACTCACCACTTTCCTAATTCTACTCCGTCCCTTCTAGACCTTATACTTGTATCCTCCCTTGATTTAGTTGCTAAGTATGGACATTGCTCAGCTGATGAATTTTCTTACCATGACCTGATATCCTATACTATAAACTACGCTCCCCTAAACCTAAAGCGAAAATCCTTATGCAACGCAATTTTAGGGACATGAACCTTGACGCACTCCGTCGGGATGCTGCTGGAATCGATTGGAGTTTTCTGTCTGAAATGGACTCAATTGATAATAAAATCAAGTTTTTTAACGAAAAACTAACCAGCCTCTATGACGTGCATGCGCCGGTTCGCGCCCCGATGACCCGCCCCTTGGCTAACAGATGAAATCAAAAGTTTATTCTCAAAAAAAGCTGCAGCCAAAAGCAAGTTTAAGTCTAGATCAACACCTAGCAACCGGGAAAAGTATATCAATATCCGAAGTTTCTGCAGTAAGGCTTGTAGGAAAGCACAACGCCAACATGTTCATAATTCGGTCGAGAACGGAGACCCAACTAAAATTTGAAAGTTTCTTAAAACATTAGGAGTTGGTAAGTCACATTCGTTTTTAGATTCTAAAAAAATTGATATTGAGTTGTTAAACCAAGATTTCTCCTCTTCCTCCAAATTTAACCAGACTAGTAAGGCAAATACCTTACAATATCTTTCTACGCTTCCAGCTCCTCATTATCCACCGTTCTGTTTTAATCAATTGACTACTTGTGATGTTAAGAAATGTATTATGTCTATATCTTCTAACGCCGTTGGAAGTGATTGTATAAGCCGTAATGATCCAACCAATTCTTGATGAATTGTTACCTGCATTTTGCTGTATTCTAAATCACTCTCTTTTTTCCAGCACTTTTCCGGAGATTTGGAAAGAAGCACTTATTATCCCACTACCCAAAAAGAACAACCCTAAATCCTTCTCCGAATATCGTCCCATTTCCATATTGCCTTTCCTTTCAAAAGTTCTAGAACGCCTTGTGCATATCCAATTAAATTCATTCCTTAATAGAAACCAATTCCTAAATCCCTTACAATCAGGTTTTCGAGCGGGTCATAGTACAGTAAGTGCGTTGATCACCGTTACGGATGACATCAGGCTAGGTATGGAGAATGGAAGTCTCACAGTTCTTTCTTTACTGGACTTTAGTTATGCTTTTACTAGTGTAAATTTCCAAATACTGCTGGGCATATTGCGCTCTATCAACATATCTCCGACAGTAATTGATTGGTTTCAAAGTTACCTGTTTGGGCGAAGGCAGCGTGTGCGCCTGGAGGAATCTTTATCTTCTTGGTGTAACATGTCTGCTGGTGTTCTGCAGGGTGGCGTTTTATCTCCTTTACTTTTCACCTTATTTATTAATTCTATTTCCAAGTAATTAGCCTACTCCTA
>PKRV01002753.1:0-83709 GCA_003709505.1 Hyphantria cunea
AAAATAAGAACATTCTTATTTCGAATTCGTGTCTTTATTTACAAATTGCTTTTCAGAATTTGAATAGATTTAAACGGTACAAGGACCTTTTGCGCGGGTTTATAAAATCAGAAGTGAGGTTGCCATGTTTGAATCGTCTTCAGTAATTTATTTGTTTGGCTTCCCTTTCTTATTAATGGATTCACATTCAGAGTTATTCATTTTCATTTTGTTTATTGTAAATTATAACACGAAGAAGACATAATAGACACAAATAATGCAGAAGCATCACAACGCCGTTATGTTGTGGGTCACCATGCTGCATTGTTGCATTCGTAATGAGTATGGTGGTCATCATACCCATTACTAATGCAAAGTCTCTTGGATTCTGCTTGTGCTCTCCATCAGCCAGAATATAGTCACTTTGGCAGAACCTTACTTCTTTTTTGTTGACGGTTTGGAGTATCCCTTCGGATCTTCAGCTTCCGCCGAGCCAGGTATGTGTTGATTCAACTGAAAACCACCCTAACGGCCGGCCTAAGGGCCTGGCTCTGTTAATATGTTGAGGCCTGACCGCAGTTTTGCTACCAGGTTGCCCCCCTATCGCTGACCGCTTCAATTAATTAACTACCAGAGGTCCCCACTCTGACCGCTTGAACGGGATCCGCCCTCTCCGATCCCGTTCAGCGGTCTCTTTCTGGAGCATTACAGCCTTAAAAAAGAGATCACCGAGCCCCGCCCTTCTCACACGCCAGCGTGGCAGCGATGATTGCTACCGGGGATAGGATCCAAAGGTTGCCTGTAAGAAATTGCTTTTTACGATAAAGCCGCCATTTGTACATGGTCCGTTAACTTGTTATACTCTTAAATTTAAACTGTATTAACTGGTGTACAATAAAGTTTATTCTATTGTATTCTTATGACTCCCACGAGATGAATAGAGATGGTGGTTCTTCGTATCCCTAATCCCTCACCACACTGCCATCTCTTTGTTTATTTTAAAACACACTCATATTCTTTAATACACCGGCACAGATTAATACGTGTTGATACAACCCCTCACTTCAATGGAACCTAACTTTCTAAACGTAATGTAGATTTCAACTTGTCTATAATGGGTGGTCCTAACTCCGAGATATATAATTTATGGGACAGTTTCATTGCCTACCATAAGGGCGATGTCTCTGTTATAAAATGACAATTGGTCACCGTCCGGCTTCGAACTCGAACCTTCTTAGTTGTCGTCCTTTTTTTATTATTCCGGAGTTGTAAGGTGGTTTTTTGTAAGTTTTAAACATCTATTTATTCGATATATTTTGTGATATACATTTTTATTCGCTATAAAGTTATGAATATAAAGATAGTTTCGGATGTCGATAATCTATCTATACTCTCTACAAATAAATAAAATTGGTGTGTCTGTTTGTAATTTCAAATTAACAGCTTTGCGGGGCGTGAAAAAGCATCTTACTAGGACGCCATAGTGTGGGCTGACCATGCTCTGTCCACATTCGCATTGAGGATGGTGACCACCACTCTTGGATTCTGCTTATGCTTTTCATCAGGCAGAGTAAAGTCATATTGGTAACTTAAATAAAAAAAAATGCGTATGAAAGTATATATACTTTCATTAAAAAAAATATTTTTGTTCCGGCAAATTTCTGGAAGGCTGGACCGATTTTGAAGGAGCATTAACTTGGCTACCTTTGTTTAGACTAGCTTCTTCCCACGGCGTTATTGTTTTAAAAGTACTAAAACAGTCGCATGTAACACTGTGGGGCTCAGCTGGTCATCAATATAACAATAATATATTTTTAACAACCTTTATAATTCTACTGCTGGAAATAATAAACCTTTCCTTATAGAGGAGGTTTTGGCCTATGACCTAATATGGTCTAGCTGACCAGACACAAATTCCGCAGGGACTGTAAAAAGAAGGAAAACCTTACATAAACCCTTTACAATTATTAATGGCTTACACGGCGTACGGATCCGGGGATAGCTTTTATTAAGACATCCGGACCTCTCCTAGCGCATGCATGCACATAAAAATGAAAGCATTCCAAGCATAATAAAACAAACAGTTGTATATTTTAAGTGGGATAATTTGTCGTAAATTAATAATAGGGTAGATGAAACTTTAGTCAAATTAGTTACTTTTTATCTCATCTGTCAAATCGATAACTTTGTACGAAAAATGTACTAAATACAAACTTGTGACGTCATTGCTCTAGACTACTCAATCAAGCAATATATTTCAATGTTTATTTGATTAAAAATTGTAATAGCAATGAAAACCTATAATACTTATATTTTCCTAGATGTTTTGTAATCGTTTATAATTAAGGATTAATTTATTAAAGAATTTATTAATTAAGGAGGCAAAGGTATGTATTTACGATACAATCAACTATCCTATTCCGACAAGTCTTATCTGAATTTTCATCAGAAGATTGCTCTCCCTAGAAAGGAGCTTTGGATTGCTAGAGCCTAGTCCACGTCTGAGAGAGTGATCGAAATAATGGTACTTTATAATGACTACGATCATTTGTTCTGTTTAAATGTTATTTATTTGTCTGTAACTGGATACCCGCCCCGGGTTTTCCCTGAAAACTGACTGAAATTCTTGGGTTTCCTCTCCTATATATGTATTACATTAAACCTTCATTTTGAATCACATGAAATCAGTTGAGTGGTTTAAAAGATCTAAGCGAACAAACATCAGAAGCGACTATTACATTTTTACCCGACTGCGAAAGGTGGGTTGTACTTTTCGAGTGTATGTATGTGTGTATATTTCTTTGGCACGCCCTACAGCATAAAGGGCTTGTCGTATTTTTCAAATTCAAAAAATCGGTGCTCAGTTCTTTCTATGTTTTAATTTCTTCAATGAATATAAAGATAACAAATATTGATGCCGTCGGGGTTTTTTTAAAAATAATTACTTACTTGTATACTGTGTCAAAATATGTATTTGAAACCAAGTATGTTTATCAGTCTAGTTAATATAGTATAGTATAGACTGACTAGTAAGGAGTGTGTTACCTGGTTCCCTGTCTCCTAGTATCCGAGACGATGTACGGCTTTAGTCGGTTCGAGTCCGATATGCCACCAGGAGTTGATATCCAAGGGGATATCAGCACGAAAAAAAAAAAAAGTGTGTGAGATGTGTCAAGTCGTTATTATTACTATATAAAATACAAAGTAACAAGCAGTTAATATAAACCCAAGTTCTCGTTGACGCGACTAAGCAACAAGGCATTAATCTTGCAGTAATTGTTTGTAAGTTGTTCTTTCACTAAGTTAAGAACTTAATTATACGAGTATACAACTCGAAGAGACCCTTGTGCTAAAATTATTTCCGTGTTGGTTTAAATTATTAATATTGTTTTGTCGTTGTTAAAACACGCCGTGTAAGTAATAAATTACGCATTGTGCATTGGCACAATGGGTTTGGAGCTTAGCAAATATGTTGAAGAATTCCTGTTTTATATATTACTGCGTTCATTTAGTTTGTTTATGAGTGTATAGCTGAACCGTCTTTCGTCTGCGTCTCTTAAAAATATCCCAGTCTTTGTAACGATTTTCTTCAACATCAGCTCCTATTGGTTTAAGCGTGATGTTACACTTGTAATTCGTTTTTTTTTTTCAAGAGTATCTAGTCCCTCATTAAAAAGAGCTTGTATTATGGATACTAGACAACTGAAACAAATAGAGATGTACTGTTTTTGTAAATATTAAATATTATACATAGAAAACAACCAAACTAAGAAACAAATATTTGCAGATTACACTAACATATGTCTGTCTACTGTCGGATCAGGCAACCTATCTGTACTTACATAAAATATTAGTCTTGTGTATACCATTAGTATGTAGTTCAATCTCCATCATGAATTAAAAAGTAAGGGACTCAATTTAAACTTAGCACAATCACTACAATTTATTCTGCCACTAACGAAACGATATCATGAACAATAAGCAACATGGCGTCTAGTAATTTCTTTAATTTACGCGCCAAAATGATATTTTTGAATGTCACGAATTGATTGAATATAGTTTGGAGAAAATGTTGTTTGAGACTCCGAGCCTTTTAAATTTTAATTAAATAAGTGTGTCAGTTACCCGCAGTGATATGAAATCATAGCGATGAGACTTCATTATTTTGCATCAGCAGCCGACGCATTTAATAAAATGGCCATTTGTCCTGTTTATATTGGCCTGATCAATTCAATCTGTGTGCGTTGTGTCACCATGTCTAAGAAATATATTGGGTTATGCGTTAAATAGACCATGTTTCGGCCTACTGCTAAGATATTTGATATTTGGTAAAATCTGTAAGAAATATAATCTACCAAATAGTAGGTATTGTAAGTAGTAATCAGATTATGTTGATATGTAAACCTTTAAAACTTAATGCTGTGACGTAAATCACATTAGATAAAGTATTTTATTTCTGACGTTATCAGGAAGACCGACCTATTGTCTATACCTAGTCATAAGGCTACAGGTACTTAAGAACATATTAATGTGGCTAATCGGTGTGATACTTTAGGCATTACAGAAAACAGCTCAAGCCACCACTCAAGGGGCGGTAACTGCTATCTCTTGAGATGGGCTGTGGGAGTCGTTTACTTGATTTCCTCTCTATCTCTCTCTCTCTCTCTCTCATTGCGTTTATTGAAAAGAAAAGTAGAAAATGCTACATTATTTTAATCTCAAGTGAAAGTTAACCATGTTCAACTTAGACCTCTGACTGATAAGTCTAATGTGAGCCATAGCCGTTATCAGCTCCTCAACTTTGAGTAATGCCCATATAGCTAGAAAGTAAAGAAACGAAATTATCTATCACTTGGGCTCTCAGTATCACAGTTTTAATTTAGTTTCAATTTTCTATTATCTTCTACCTAATATCATAGTATGCTATTGTATAGTATGATTCGAGATCCAAACTAACTATATTAATGAATAACGTACCTAATTATTACGAAATTCATACACATTTTAGACAAATAACAAGCCGCAGAATTGAATTGTTCATGCTACAGTTTTTTTCCTTCCTTTCAATAGTTGGAATCGAATCCACGACCTTCTGTCCAATAATCACGGTTAATAGTTCTCCATATAAGCTCTCATCTCCCTAAGAATTTATAAAATTTTATTGGCATTTAACATTGTCTACTTGAAAGACTTACAATGTGTATTCAACACATAAAATGGAAACTATTTAGTTCAACCTCCTTTACAAGTAGTATCTATCGCTCTAGTCGTGCATTAAACATTCTATATCGATTCCCGGGCCCCTTATTACATCGGTTATCGTGTCCTCAGTCGATTGAATACGTCTCTAAGTTTCGCAATGCACTGGTATGCTCACGACTCCTGAATATACCGATCCCTTGATGTAGGCGAATCCAGTTGGATTTGGGTCAGTCTTGATTCGACGTTGAAGCTTATGTAGTTTTAGTTGTGATCGCGATAAATATATGTATATACTTACGTCTGTATTACTCCTGAAGAGTATAGTAAAGTACTACTTTTTGTATTTCTTTTTTAAGGTGTGGTTTACCTCAAAGGAAAAAACGGAACCTTTTTAGGATCACTTTGTTGTTAGTGGCGTGAAGATATCAAGCTGAAATTCATATCAAAAACTTCTAAGCCAACTCAATCAAAAGATACAATAATTTATACTGCAAATTATCGACATTCGCGAGAGAATCAAAATCTACAGGGTACTTCCCTTGAACTTAGTTAGAATCGTGAAATTTTGTACAAAGAAACATCTTATTGCAAAGCTAAAGATTTTGGCCGTTTATCTTGTATGAGCCTGCCGTAGTGACTCTACTCTGAAATCAGCGTCGCTTTACTACCTTTACAACACTCCTTCGTAACAAATGATTTTCGGCAGAAATAAGACAACTGAAATAGCACCAAGGCTTCACAGAAAACAGACCCTATGTAAACTTTCATACATTTTCTCCAAATGATCCTGGGGTAAAAATCCAAAGGACAACAACACGCTTGTGACTTGCATTTCAGATGTCTATATTCCATAGTCGTCTGTAGTAATTTAATATTGGGTAATAATTCTAAACAAACCCTTCAGAGACTTTATGAAAGAATTGAGAAGATTCTGTCTGAATATATGATTGCCGTGAGAGAGCCACGCTTCGATATGAATGTGCCGAATCGTTTAGTCTCTATTCATTACAAAACTAGTCGCTTCCTAGTCTGCTGAGTGTTGGAGTTTCGATCCTCGCTTAGAACTGCACTCAAGTCCTGGGTTCTTACACCTAGCTTGTAATGACGGCTGTCTATAAGTCTGGAATCACCTTATATAAAATAAACTTAATGCTATACATTTATTTATAGATAATAATGTGACAATTAAATATATCCATCAACAACAAATGATCATTTTCCTCACACAACTATTTGACCTGGATAAGAACGGAATCCTTAACCCACTTTTTTTTTTTACGTGGTGGAATGCCTTTACGCACTTCGCTCCCCCCCTGCGGGGACAGGGGGTTCGCTTTGTGTGGGACTCCTGACTGACTCCAGCCAGACTACCCACTAAACCACCACGGTGTGCCACTCTGCGCCTGAGACGGGAGAGATCCGGGAACCGCTTTCTTACACCATCCGGACCCCTCCCAGCGTCTGCCCGCACTGAAGCGGGCTCCTTCGTCTGATGGTAAACTCTCAATCAAGGCGACGTACGGCACACGCGTAACGTCGCACCCTCGCGGGTGGCCTGTGAAGCGGATGGGGGGGAAAACCCGTCCCGCCCATCCGCAGCCACACTAAGGGCGGTGTGAGGCGCGGGTAGGCGCGCCTTCGCCGCCCAGTTCGCCGGCGGCGGATCGGGTCCGAGTAGAGATCGTCCTCCGGGGTCTTCTCCGCTGCCTCCTTCTCCGAGATGACTTCCTCGCAGAAGGTCGCGACCTCGGTAAAACTGCTCTCGCCGCCGGCCATGGAGCGTACGACGGCCGGCAGCGAGAGATCTCCTCCGATGACTGCAGTGAGGGCCCGACGCTGCAGCGTCCAAGCGGGGCACACCGCCAGCGTGTGCTGGGCCGAGTCCTCACTGCAGTCGCAGCGGTGGCAGACGGGACTCAATTCCCTCCGCGCGACCGAGTGCAGGTACTTCCCGAACCAGAGCAACCGTGCCCGGAAAGCACCTGCGACCGTGCGAAGGAAAGGGTCCCGTGCTGCCGCCCTGCCCATTCGAGGATGACTGGCTGGAGCGCCTCCACGGTGGCGAAGCCAGCACGTGGAGCCTCCCGGAAATCCTTAACCCACTAGAATAACCCAGTCAAATATATACATGCCTAGTTAGTTACATCTATGAAACATTATCTAAATTAAAGGCTTCCTAAACTAGAAAATGTAATAAACCCCTAATTTGAGCGTGTGTTTATGTTTACCAACAAATCAGTGCACAGTGTGCCGAAATCAAAGGCCGTTGGACATTATTGGCTGCAGGGTTTCACCCCAAACTTTACACTAAGCTCAACTTAAATGAATTTAAGCTTAAACGCAATGTACGCTCGCTACCAACAGTGTCCGTTTACTTTATTTTCTAGTTAATTCGTTTGAGTTTCACTATTACATTAGACGACAGCAAATTGAATTTTATCTGTGAAAGAAATTTAACAGAAGGTTCAAATGTTTTAATTAGATTTAATTTCTTATTTTAAGTTGCATTTTTGCTGCTTTGTCACTTTAAAAAAGTTATTTAAATTTTAATGGTTAAAAATGATGCCTCAGTGGCGCAGTATGGGACTGCTCTACTTGAGGTCTCGGTTTCGATTCCCGGGTCGGACCAAATGTTTGTGTAATCTGCAAATATTTTTCTCGGAGTTTGGGTGTTTCTACGTATAATATGTTTGTATTTACTATAAAAAGTATACATGTATTTAATCAGTTGTTTAGTATCCGTAATATAAGCTCTGCTTAGCTTGGGACTAAATGGCGTTGTGTGTTAGATGTCCGAAATATTTATTTATTATTTATATATTTAATATAAATGTAGCTAAATAATTCACATTTAGAGGAAACTTAGTTAGTTTCGTACATATCAAATGTTTATCATGGATGAATCGCCCTGCCACGATCATTTTCAGCTTCAGGCTGTGCTTTTGCTTTTTAATTTTCTTAAATAATTTAAAATTACATACATTTTGTACCCGATTGTACATTCTGTTAATGCACATTGCCCGCGGCATCCACTGATCCAGACATTTCATTACTAGCCCAAGGCCCTCAACCAATATCACTAGACCTATTACTACTCGGTACACAACCCCTTTTAACCCCACCACCAAAAACAGCGCGCGGGGAAAATAAAGCTCATATAATTTGGCCAATATTTGTAACTCCGTACTACTAGTTGTTTCTGTCAGTTTGTTTGGTGGAATTTGCATAGTTATTAGCCCTGGTTTTGTTTGCTTTATACATTCTATCTTATTTGTTTTATTTTTGATTCAGAGGGTACTTTTTAATCATTAACGGATTAAAAAGGATTTCATTTACCACTATTGATTTTTAGTCTTGAGATTTTAATACTTAAAGGTTATTGAACTTGCTTTGGGATTAAACAAGTTTGCCCACTGTGCTGCGATATGGTACTTAATTTCATCAAGTGGAATCCCAGTTAAAAGGGGAATGCACATTTTCAATATTTTTAAGCTTTGTTCATTATAATACCTACGACTACCTTAAAGGAAATAGCATATTTTTTCCACACCACATTTGTTTTTATACATAATAGAATTGCGAAATTATTTATATGATGATCTCAGCCGCGCTTATGTAACTCTTTTGTACTCTTGAAAAACACTAAAACATCGAACTATTTAACGCAGGAATCAAACTGGCTACATCATTCAACATGCATTATTCCTACGTGAATCTTATTTTAAAATCCCAATCATACCTTTCTACAATAAATGGCGGTTTCAAACCAAGATATAAATCTGCGGTTAGATAGACATAGGGCCTGCATGTGGGCCTGTTTGTCATTGCGGCCATTGTTCTGTCTATGTCCAAGTCTAGAGTCTATGAGCAACTATACAATGCGCGTGCGCCTCTGAATGCGCGCGCGCAACCTTTTTGTTATTATTTATTGTAGCTGTTGTTTAATGTTTTAAACATGGAATTGTGGATTCAAGGAGTCGCGTGGTCGTTTTATTCTTGTACCTTTAGTTTGTTGCTGTGAGTGTATTTTCTATATCTATTTCACACTAACTGACCTATCTCAAAGGAAATAATTTTTCCCCGTTTTTGTAACATTTTAAAGTGGTACTTGACTCTTATTGGTCGTGGTGAGGTGTTCTATAGGCTTTAGCTTTCCTCCATCAACGAGCTTTGGTATAAAAATGAGAATAGAATAAAGAATAAGCGAAATTGGTGTAGCAGTTCACGCGTGGTGCCGTAACCAATCGCCTTAAGGATTTATTTATATTAATACATTTATTTTAGTTCGTTTGTATATGCTTATTAAAACTCTAAATGTTCAAACGATATGACTTGTATATCGATTCAAGGTTCTTTTTATATATTTTTCTCGTCACTATTGTTCCTCACTTCTCGTAAATGCCACACAACCGTATGCCACAGTGTGAGGAGACAGGGCACTGTTGATTTTTATACGTATACATATTTAAAGAATTAAATATATTATTTATATGAATGCTTTTGTGTGGAAATCTCAGATGATGAAGGCGAATAATTGAATCCTATGTACTTTTTGCTATAAAATCTAGAGTAATATTTTTTATTTTCAGGTAAACAGGAATTTTGACTGCTTTGAAACCACATTGGTAAAGTATACATTGTTTCTACATTTTAAATAATCATTCAATAAAAAGATATGTAAATGTTAAATTGTTTCGAATTTCTTTAAAATTAATCTTGTTAGTACACACGGTATAAAATAGCTACATCCTCTTTTTTTAAGTCGGCCAAAAAGTTATTGTTGTGCTAATCCTTATAATTTTCAACACCTTTAAATAGTACACTGGTAGATATAGGCGTCTTTTAAGAAAGGAGGTTTTGGCCAACTATACCATTGCTGGCCAGACTGGTTGGTACAAGGTTTCGCATCAATTTTTCGCTTTGCAGCACTGTTATCCTGGTAGTTTGCTACCCTCGTCAATTCTTACGACACCGATGGGATGAACAAAAGTGGTGACACTGCTACTCTTAATCCTTCACCAAACCGAAACTGGTTAAAGTTTTGATGAAATATCATGTATTACTAAGTAAATTCCTGAGTACACACACGTATAGATATACAAAGTAACGATCGTAGTAACCCGACACCGGTTCGAACCCACTGGCTGTATGTTCCGCGACATGAACACGCTTCCTCGAACGAGGGACACCGTCCCTTTTATGTGCGAACATGGCCAATTTTGTCGCTTTCCAATGTAACAGGAACAAAAATATGTATTAACTTTAAAATAAGTTTGTTGAATTCTGTCAACTTATAGTACTTAACTCTCTCCCCTTGATTTTACGCATTTGTAACTCTTGTGTCAACCGACGATAGTAACTTACCATTACTTGAACCGTCCATTGGTTTACACTCCCCTTCAAATAAAAAAAAACGTGTGCGTCTCGGGACGCCCGACAGAATTGATGACTTAAACTAATCTAGTTCATTATAAAATATATTTCATCTGTCGAAAATATGACTAGCGCTGTGGGTGAGAGGGGAAGAGCCTGCCTACCGCTGGCGTATGCGTGAGAGAAAGGGAAGCCAGACTGTCGCCGTAACGCGTTACGTTACGAAGCTGTTTACCCTGCCATATGAAGTTATCACTTTAAAAAGTATGTGTGTCAACTCCGACAAACGAAAGAAGCTTATCCTCAACAGTAAGCGTTCTATCGCTGTTTGTTTATATAGTTTATTAGACGACATAAGCAATGGTAAAGCGCTGTAGCCTAACGGCTCACTTTTAGTTAAAGATTTTACTGTTTATGAAAATTTAATACCGTGTACTAAATTAGAAAATATTTCGTAAGGAGTTAATTCCAAAAAAATATTTTTCGCACGGCAAGAGTTACACTAATGAGATACATACATAAGTTAAATATATAACCAGGCACAAATGAAATAAGTGACCGTGCTCAGCACTTGGTATCAATAGGCCATAACGTCGAGTTACTGTAACGTTTAAAAGAACTTGGTATATTTAAACCATCAAAACAATACAAAAGTTAAAACTATAACACGAATAAAGATTTTAAATAGCCGATGTCACCGTTACCCGGTGAACCTCGAACCGCCATATTCATTTTAGTGAAAATTTTCTGAATCACCGAAAACCATATTTTAGTAAGCACGTGTTAACTTCCAGCAGGGTCATACTGTGTACGACTAAGTGGACTAAGAAAAATAACGCCTCCCGTTTTACAACTTTGTCCTGATAATTAAAAACATATAAAAAAAGAATTATCCAATTTGGTGTAGTCGATCGAAAGTTAAACACACGTACATCCATTTTTGTGATTCATTTTTAGTTTCATAGCTTGACAACTCATTTATTAAAATCGGTTCAATAGTTTAGACACTTCCGTGGAACATACAAACATAGTAACTGCCTGAACTGTTCGCCTTAGTTGGGTTAAAATGAAAATTATGTGTGTTTTGTTGACTATACTTACTACAAAGCAATCAGTGCTTTTCACGTAGTTAGACGACCATTAAATCGATTCGTGCTCTCTATCGATAATTTAGCCGTTACAAAATTACCATCATAACAATCGACTAAAGGGTAATCGATTGACTCATAATAACCTCTTTTTGACCCCATTTTGTAAGGTATTGAAACCTTTTAAAAATATTTAATCATATTGTGACATATTCTGTGGAATATGTTTTGAATACTATGGGTTTTAATATAATTTGTTGTTGTTTAATTATCGGGTTTACCCTCTAAAAATAAGGTGGAGATTAGTTGCGGTCGAAAGCCACGAAAGAATTGTTTACCTTCTGTGAATGTAAGGCCGAGGAATTAGTCTTGTAAAAAGCAGGTTCAGTTGAATCTACTGTGGCTCTCAGTTTAACTATTGAATTAGTTACTAATCACACTAGAATCTTTAGTTATAACACTTCTAACGTAATTGAGCCATAAAACTTTACAGCAACATCGCTATTTATGGCTCGAACATCTTTTAAACACAATAAAACAATCTCAAATAAAACCATAAAACAGTGCGTTCTAACTGAAACCTTAAGTAACAAAATTACATATTCCCGTCAGCATCTACAACTTTCATAACCATATTTTCCACCATTATATACCTCTACTTACCCTTCTAATATAACTGGGACTATAATAGGCCAATAAGTTAATTAAGTGGAGATTTCCGGGCCCGCCTTGCTGCCGCGCTGGATGGACCGCGATCCCCATTAAATTAATTACGTTTAAGTAATATATTTCGTTAATTTATGACCCACTCACGGTTGAAAGAATCTTTAGGGTCAGTTGAATTTATTTGCAAGTGGGCTGTTTTGATATGAGGAGGCAGAAATGGGGTCACTTCAATCAATGTTTTGTCAAATAATTAGCTTTTTAAAATAGGTTCGTTTGCGTCATGTCTGCCTATCTATCTAATACTATTAAACGACCAAATCTTTTACATATAAAATCTGAATTTCGGGAACGGCTCCAACGATTTTCATGGAATTTAAGATGCAGGGGGTTTCGGGAGCGATAAATCGATCTAGCTAGGATTTATTTTTAGAAAGTTTACCAAAAAGAAAACCAAGTACAGTATTTCATGATGGTTGGTTATGTAGGTTAGGTGTCAAAGCGTACAAAAGAAAGGCACGTGTTTTCGCATTCATATCATTAGTTAAGATAATGGTAGGACATGTTAGAGAGCGCTTTTTATACATAAACAAAGCCATTGTTTATGTTTTGAGTACTTCAATATGGAAAGAAAGGTAAATTTAGAAGTTTATTTTCTAGTAAAATATTTATATTATAAGTAGAAATAGCTACACAGGATTTTAGAGATGTTTTTACACTCTCATATGCACGCAAAGAATGTTAAACAGAATGAGTCAATTGTACACATGGGTCGACCCAGAGACCCAGACTCCAGCTTAATAAGGTTTTGGCTGACTGTATCACATTGACCTTCTATATAGCAACACTAGAAGCTTTAATATATGGCAACCCGGCTGGCTTAGTAGGCTTGTTCAATCACTACAGCCTCCAGACAAGAAATATAATACAACCGAATTGAGAACTTTCTTCTCTTCCGAAGTTTGCCTAGGTATATTTAATGCTGAGAGATTCTCGATATTCTATTGAGATAATTAATACGGAGGCGATCAATAAATGTAACCCTCTGGCATTTAATCTTAGCAGGCTCGTATATTCTTCAAGTAATTGATTAATTCAGTGAGAATATCAAGTGGTTTATACATTTACATAATGTATGAAACGAACATGTTTGTATTAGCTATGTATTGTTACCGTGGGAGAGCCACGCTTCGGCATGAATGGGCCTGCTCGACCGGAGTAATACCACGGCCTCACAGAAAACCAGCGTGAAACAGCGTTTGAGTTGTTTCATCGAGTGAGTAAGGATACGAGAAGCTCATACCCCAACGATTTCCCCCATCCCTCAAAGGCCGGCAACGCACTTGTAATGCCTCTGGTGTTGCAAGTGCGTTGCAACATCAGAGGCGTAGTGCGTCGGTAATCACTTACCACCAGGTGATACGTCTGCTAGTTTGCCCCCTATTCAATAACAAAAAATATTTTTATCAAATAAATATTGAAATATTCTTCTCAATTGAGAAGTCTAAAACAGTGACGTCACAAATTTGTATTTAGTACATTTTTTATACAAAGTCATCGTTTTAACAGACGAAAAAAGTAACTAATTTCACAACTGACACAATTTCGTCAGTGATTTGACTAAGGTGTCGTCTACCCAATTGCCGTTGAATATGAACAAACAGTCAATCTCTACTAACTTACAAATTTGTTAGACTCTTCGAGTTTCTAGGCCTTTAATGTGTTTTTATAAACTAGTAAATAATAATCCAAATGAACAAAATCAAGCTATTTAACAAATCGTAAAAGCCCCGCAGACACCCGACTAAATACAACCTTATATCACCTATAAGAACATCACTAGTAGTTTAAAAACATCGGGAATTCGACCTTTTAATATGAACCATAAAATTGATTTTTCTATGGGAAATAAGCATAAAACAGTCTGTGTAATTAATCGGACTCGGCGGTTAGCTTCTGAACTAACATTACACGCTGTGATAATGCCCGACCATATATCTTAAGGCTAAAGAACCGTGTAATAATAGCCGAATTTGCTACTACCCACACGCAATCTTGGCAGAATTTATTAATTTACCCTGTAGTGGAATATGGCAGTTCGAAGTCGTTATTTTCTAATTAATTATTAATTTATGATATGACTTTCTAATTAATCGGGCAGGTTATTAAATACTAGCTTTTGCCCGTGACTTCGCTCGCGCAGAAGTAGATATTTTTATCCCCTATTTCAAGGGTGACATTTACAAAATGTATTTATTTCTACTCACGTTATATAAAGAACCTACATTAAAACTTTTATGATCCTAGGTTCAGTGGTTTGGGCTGTGCGTTGATCTCTGGGTATACTAGTCAGTCAGTCACCTTCCTCTTTTATATATATGTATAGATTTGAGTGGGATTAAGCAGGAAGAAGACCTTTTAAACAAAATTATTGAAATCGGACAAATGAATGAACAATCACAAAAAAATGTGATATAGGTATATATATAGGTACAAATAATATGTCCATTCAATAGGATCTAATTTGTCAGCTTTTCCAAATCGCTTCCGCTATCAGTCTTTTCCCTTAGATCTTTTAAACGAATTTTAATGCAGTTTCAGCAATAGATAAAGTTTCAAGAGGAAATTTTATACATGTAATGAAGAGGAAGTCTGAGAATTTCACAGACATCCATAGAAAGTTGTGCCAGGTTGCTAGTTTGCATAGTAAAATAATCAGTATTTCCCTTGATCCTGGCATCATACGCGCGCTCTATTACTTCACTCTATGACCGATGGAAGCTGAAGCATCAATGAAAATAAACACATACTAAGTAACATGCACAAGCTAGTGTTTAATAAATTAATATTGCCATTATTTGATTTAGCGTGGGTGTCTGCATAAAGACCGAAAACCTACACAAGCACAGCTTTATCAGCAGCTTACATAACACACATTGAATTTATACTAATAAATTAAAGTCACTGCTTATTGAATAGCAGGTCTGTATGCGACTGCGCTGATTCGTGTAATAATTTTATCATCGATACTAAAACATTCAAAGCACTTAATTTTAATTGTATGTTATTGCAAGATTGTTTCTGCATTATTTACGAGAAAATAGTTTCTGTTGAATTTATATCACAATATTGAATAGAAGTTTAATAAACAGTCACCTGGCGTTCCACTTTGTGTTGTGTTTGTGAAGGAAACTGCCAATCCTAAATCGCGCAAAAGAAGTTCTCGCGCTGATTAGCATAAATACAACATCTCATCGACACCCGTTCGTTGTCCCGCCAGGCATGATCACCTCGCCTGGCCGGAGGATCCTTCCTTTGTGTTGGAGGGACACGTACTCGTTTCCCCACAGGTTCAAACCCCGTGTGATAACACTGTATGATTCACATACTGTTGTTCTGTATAAGGGTGTTTTATACTTGTTTTGGTCATGTAAAATCCTCTGCGATACTGGAATATTCCTGGTATAGGAGTTGTAAGAGGAATTAAATCGTATAAAATAAGCCACCCCTAGCACAGTCTTTCACTTGGAGAAAAGTTAACGAAGGAATTATTTTAAAAACTGAATTCTGTGTAGCTCCCTAATCAGACTTTGCGTCATTACGACGATTGACCCTAAAAGGAATCATTCAGAACCGGCAAACATGTCACAAGTTAGCCTAATACCAAATAAAATTGGCAAACTTAGTATCTAATGATTATATCTACACGGCAACATAAAATCACCGTTTTGGAGTTGTCGACATACGCTCTCGAACAAAACGGTTCGGCTCGTCTTTCCTGGGCCGAGCAATCAAAGCTGGAACTCACTACGACCGCACGTATTTCCTTCCCACAATAATCCAAGATCTTTTGGGCCGGGTTAAACAAGTATCTCGCTAGACCACCTAGTGTGGGTCACCATGCTGCATTGCCATATTCGCAATGAGGATGATGGCTACCACTTTTGAATTCAGGCAGAGTAGGGTTCAATTCAAAATTTTAATGACTAGAAATTTTAATTCATTCTGTAACTTCCGTACTCAAAACATACCACAGACACGATTGAGGTTTAGTTTAATAGACGTTTGTCTATTAAAATAGCTCTCCGTAATAGCTAAGCGGTTTGTGATCAGCCTCCCCGTGTGAAGTCATAAAGAGATAATTGCACCAAGTGTGAAAAGCGATAAAGTGTTAAACACCACTAAAACTGTTTATACATTTTGAAATTTGCTACAAAGAGGTACTGTACTATGTTCGCCATCTTTAATTGGTGGACGGAATCAGCTGCAGATAAAGCTGGTTATATGTACCTTTTTTTTACGTGTGGAAACCCCCTCGCGCTTTCACCCTAACGGGGTTTGCGGCAGGGCAGTGTGTCGGAATCGAATCGACTAAAACCACACGGTGTGCCACTCTGCGCCTGAGACGGGAGGGATCCGGGAACCGCTTTCTTACACCATCCGGACCCCTCCCAGTGGTTATATGTGCCTAGCTGACCCTCGTTTGCGTCTCTAATTACTCGTAATGTTCCCCTGTTTTTGAAACATTCTTTATTGGTGCTCATCTCCTATTGCTCTTAGCGTGATTTTATATAGCCTATAGCCGTCCTCAATAAATGGGCATCTAAAACTTAAATATTTTTTCAAATTGGACCACTAGTTCCTAAGATTTGCGCGTTCAAGCAAACAAACTCTTCAGCTTTATATATTAGTATAGATATATTACTCTGATGTTTGACGTGTTTCGACGTGTTGTCAATTGATGTAAAATAACGACCGGTATTCATAGAACCTGGTGACAAATTCAGAAGAACGTAGCCATTTTCACACAGAGGGTTGGGACTTCAGTCATGATAATCGTTAAAAAAAACAGTGCTAAGAGGCAAAACAGCCTATATAGCTTGGATAGACGGATTGTTATATGGTGTGTTGCAAGTTGTACGTCTATTTGCAGTGATGTTGTCCAGGTAGTTAGCTCCCTTAGTTGGCTCTTCCGACACCCATGGGATGACCAGGGGCAGTGAAACTTCATATTTAATCTATCAGTACACTGATGATTAAACTAAGTGCAAGGTGTGAAATTTAACTTCACGTTTGGCCTGATGGTTTAACCAGTTGCCGCCGCTTTTCACGGCGCTAAGTGTTGTGGATTCAAATCCCACATGGGAGAACACTATACATGATCCACAAATTATTGTTTCGAGTTTGTTCGAGGATGTTTGTGAAGACCTCGCATAGTATGTATATTTTTAATGGGAGAGTTGTTTTTTTTAAGGTAAAAGTTTATTTCCTGAGAATATCGACTATGGGAATTAGTGATGATTGGCGACCAAGACTGTAAGAGGAATGTAGGGAAACGAAACCAAAGCTTGTAGATTTTACTAAAAAAAACATCTTGAATCTGCAATGTTTCAAAATCTGGATCGAAATTGTTATATAGTTAAATCACAGTAATATGGATTAAGAGGCGCTCATAGCCCAGTTGCACTCAGTGAATAGAAACAATCACCGAGGGTAAGCAACGAGGGCGCGGTCAGTACATGGATGGGTGACCGCTGGTGCCATGTTACCATGAGCGTCTCCGTGATTCGGAGGTCACGTTAAGCAGTCGGTCCCGGTTGTTATCATACGATAACAGTCGTGAAGCTTAGTTGGAGGCCTTTGGGCGGCTTAAAAACATCCAACGGCAAGATTACGTAGCCACAACGTAGTCTTGCCAGTCCCCAACCCGCTCTTGGCCAGCGTGGGGGCGTATGGCCTTAACCCTCTCCTGAGAGGAGACCCGAGCCCAGCAGTGGGACATTATGGGTTGTTGATTGAATATGGATTAGAACTGGAGTTATAGAAGGAAGGTGTTTATCTCTCTCTATTCTCTCTCCTCTATCTAATTTTTCGGGATAAAAACTGAGTGTATGTAGTAGCATGTAAGTCTTTTATTAATTCAATATACAGAATATCCTTGTGTGAATACTAAAATAGTAATTACACTTATCTTTTATTTTAAAACTGGTGAAACATGATAGCTTTAATTCTCTTGAGGTCCATAAATTGTACTGTATTAACTTTTAATGGTTGTTTTTCTCTTGTGTTGGTAGTATTGCATTTAGTCTTCAATACCGTTAGTAGTGTGGGTAGTACTTGCCGTAAATTTTATTAGTAAAAAGTAAAGTATAGTAAAAAGATTTATTTATATCAAAAGCCATTAGCTATAGACTATCGCTAGCAAATCGGATGTTTTTAAATAATTATGATTATGTCGCTTAATTTTTAAATTTTTTCCATGCAAATCTTTTTTAAATTTTCATATTAATAATACTTACCTCTGCAATAGCTACTGAACAAAAAAAGTAAACAAACACTAATATACTAAGTTATTTAATATACTAAGATTAATACCTCCTTTTATCGGCTAGAAATGAATTGTCATCATGTGTTTGAATACATACAAACTTCAAATATCATAAACGGAAGTCTACGACATTCTTGGATTTTAAAACATCAATATTTAGGAATGGATCCCACAAAAAACTCCACGACAAAAATATTACAACTCACTCATTATTTAATAGCAGGTAGTTAACCGCCATTTTGAGATGTTTTTTTTTTACTTCTTCTTCGCCGGTTCTCAATGGAGGACGATTTACGGCAGACATCGGGGCAACAAAACGAACCTTTTTTTTGAAATCCAAATGCGAGTGTGACTGGTCATTCATAAAGATGGTCTTACAAAATGTTTATGGTTTAAACATTTATTTACAACATTTTCAACATTCTGTAACTGGAGACTAAGTTCAATTTGCTTCCCAAAAGTTTTGATATTTTTTTAAGTTCGGGTAATGGTTTATTTAGGACGATTTAGTTCGATGTATCGATGCGTTAATTTTATTTTCATGGGTTGATAAAATTATTCGCGCTTTAGTGACAATTTTGCTTTTTAAATTGAAATATATTTAGGGATTAAGGCAATAAATTTAATTGGATTACTTTCTTTGTTGCCTGTTGTGGTACAGTGACATAAATTGTAGTAGTACCCAAATGAGCTTTCATTTCTTTTATTATTTTCTGTGGTTCAGTACGCATAACAAAAGCCCCCTTGAGGGCCCGCCATAAAGTAACACTATGGTTTTTGGATGAAATGGCTGCTCTATATTTTATTCCTCAATGAATAAGGGTCATGATTTTTATTTTTATGGTTAATAGCAGGTCTTGAGACAAAAAAATTACCATAGCTACCAATATTTCGAAAGTAACTATGTTCATAGGCACCGGTAACGTCTTACAAAGCTTAAGTTATTTTGCTGTTTTTATATATTCTTTTGTCGTGTGTTGCCTAATTGGTAGCACTGATTTAGTAAAGATTGTTATCCTAGTTACCAACATTACGGAAGAAGTGAACTTAACGAAAACACCTCACATAGCCTTGGTTACTATGTTATTTTCCCCGGTTCACCCAAGTTCAGTTAAAAATAACATGGCCTGTACAATGAAACAAGTTAATTACAAACTAACAGAATTTTACGATTGTGATACGTAAACATTTGTGTAGCAGCTATAACAGTGTAACATTGTTAATATGTGTAAATATTTGTGTGTCTGTATGTCCGACGGTCTATGCTCCCGCTTTGTTTGAAAGAGTCATTAAGTAAATATGGTCACTACCGTTATTAGGCTAAGGTAACCTGTAGTGAGTGAGCCAGCCGACGCCATTGTGGTATAATTGGAATTTGTGTCATCATTTTTATTCGCATAGCTCATGACCATCTAGATCTAACCGGAAAAAAGTTTCTGCCATTATATCTTTACAACGCAAATATAAGCTGATATCGAAATTCTGCAGAAAATCTGTTCTTGTTGATGACTTTTTAAGATCTCCAACTGTACGCGAGGCCTATTGGTTTAAGTGGTCACCATGCCGCTTTCTACTGCGCGAAGTTTTGTGGGTTCCAATCCCACATGGATACTTTGTGTGATCCACAAACTGTTGTTCCGAATCTGGGTGTTATTTTTGTCCGTATCATGTTTGTTTATAAAGTAACCCGCGACACAGGATTTATATTCCCAATGAAGAAGCTGCCTTTAAAAAAACTACTTGTAGCGATTGCTAACAGGTTCGTGTGGCAAACGGGACCGACGAAATTGGTCACCCATCAAAGACTAACTTGGTAATCATACCATTTAGCGACGATCCCCTCTTTAATATGAACAAAATATAAAATCATTTATTATTCTTACCAGTCACGGCGGACGTATAATATTATAGCATATTTTTCTTGTTCAGTATTTCAATAGCGATAAAAACTAAACAAAATATAATAAAATTTACAAATGGCAGCTGCAGAGATGAAATCCGTTATATATCTAATAACTAGTATTATACAGCTATAGTTGATAATAACAATATATCCGCGGATACGGCTTATTAAAGTCAAATTTATTTATTTAAGAAAACTTTTGTTTCGAAATAATGCTGACTTGATATGAGTCATTAGCGTTGTCCTTAGTTACAACTCCAGAGTTCCAGCCCCATACCCTCTATGTTCTATCCCCCCACAGTTAGAAAGATTGGAGTAACTGAGGCAAGCTTAGTGAAAAGTAAGGGAAAGAAACCGTTTGTCTGTAAAACTATGGTTTCACTGCGTTGAGCCGTAAATCCAAGTCCCTATATGCGTGACCTTGAAACACAACAGTTGAACGTCAACACTTAATAATATTTATTGCACATACTATAGGTGTTACAAAAGGTTTGATATCAATATGAAGATACTCCAAAAAGAACTTTATTCATAATAATAGTAAACTCACAACATTATTTGAATCAGCAAAATGAATCCACAATTTAAAGCCCGCCAAAAAGGAACGAAATTCTGTCACCGCACCTCAAATGTACAAATTGAACCAGACTTTTAGAAATAAAACTTGACAAGGAAAAGATACGTTCTTTATTCAAAATCCATTAAGGAGCCGACGACTGAAAATTTGAAAATGGAACGGTAGATGAGCACAAACAATGGTTGACATGATGACGATGCTTTATGGCTCTTTGTTAAGTCAACCGTGCAACAAACTGATTACTTTTCGTTCGTCTTTAGGAAATAGCACTTATCGTGAGTTTGGTATGCAGTTTTGAGATTAGTGATGACGATTGAAATGTTATGAATTGTATTGTTCGTTAAATATTTTTTGATCGGAGCACATTAAAGATAAGACTTCTAGGTTCACAAAGGCGAAACGAAAGCCTTTTAAGTTTGCAAATATCTTATTTCTGAAGTAACATGTTATGCGAATATTTAGTTTCTGAAGTAACGAACCAGCTAAGCCATATATTTTTACTGAGATTTAGAGCTTGTGAAGCTAGGATTGGTAGAGTTAGGGCGTGTAGATTCAAAAGCTTGGCTTTAAATGAGATCTGATATCTTTTTCACAAGGTAAGCCACATGCAGTCATCTTGGCAACATTTTACATGAAAATGTTTTTGGAGGATTTGTTTTATCTGAATAGACATCCAATAAATAATTTCAATATCAAATTAACGTTTTTTTTTTAACTACTGACCAATTCAATAATTGTATACCATTCTTTGTTTTGTAATATAACATGCTTGTCGTCTTCTGATGGTCATATATAACAATAATAATAATATAATAGATCTCTTTATTGTACACCAGATTCATTGCTAGCTTAACATACAGTTAACATACAGAAGTACAATTGGCGGCCTTATCGCCCGGAGGCAATCTCTTACAGGCAACCATAATATATATCTTTTCTTTCACCTATTAAGTAATAAATTCAAAAACCTTGGTAACTCGTAACAATAGTGCCTTATATTCTTATTTAATTTCCCAAATACGTGCAGAATTACTTGCCCTTGCCATGCCATGCAGAACTACTGACAGATTCATTAAATGCGAACCCTGTCGGAGCTACAAACTAGCAAATTTAACTATTGACACCCATCCAGGATTTTAAAGAGTAACCTGCTTTGGGGAGAGTGCCCTTCCCTAAAGAGGTTACCCTTTACCTTTACCTTAGGGAATGAACGGTTGTATAGATATTCATTATTTAAGCAACAAGATATAATTGCGCAAGTGAAGCCACAGGCATCATAGTATCCATATACTCCTGTTCAAATTGTCACTGTTTATAAACCATATGGTTCCTTTACATACACGGCCATTTGTGAGCGAACACTCATTGAAGCGTTAATTCTGAACAAATTGCAACGCATAAATACATTAACTCGACAAATATTTAAGGAAACATCCACTTTAAAATGTTGCCAATATTTAAGTTGTGAAATGTGAGCCTATATTTAATGTATTTGCTTAAGTCAAAGCTATAGATAAGGAGGTGGGGGCAAATTTAGCCATAGAGTTTTTTTTTTTAAACTAGCGACCTGCCCGTCTTCTCTCTAAAATGCTTTAGTTTTTTCTAATCGTTTCATGAAACCCGCATTTAAGTCCCTTGAGCACTTTGGTAGATCACAACAAAAAAAAGTTACTTCATTTTATACCATGTAAATATTACACGAGGATTACATGAATGAGGAGCAAGAGTGTGAGATTTTTGAGTTACTTACTTTCTTTGCGAGCAAACGGATAGCCTGATGGTAAGCGATTGAAGAATACTAATGTATTATCAATTGACGCGTATGTTTTTTCACCGTGGGAGAGCCACGCTTCGGCATGAATGGGCCGGCTCGACCGGAGTGATACCACGGCCTCACAGAAAACCGGTGTGAAACAGCGCTTACGCTGTGTTTCATCGAGTGAGTGAAGATACCGGAGGCCCATACCCCAATCCAACGCCCCCTATCCCCCTCACCATCCCCAGGCCGCCATAGTGTGGGTCACCATGCTTCATTGTTCTTTTTCGCATTGAGGATGGTGACCACCACTCTTGGATTCTGCTCATGCTTTCCATCAGGTAGGGTAGAGTCATTTTGGCAGCATAAATATATAAAAAAAAAATGTTTGTTTGATTGTATGTCAATAATATCATATAATCCAGCATAAAAAACTTGTATATACATAGGAGTAGTAACATTTTCACTTTATTTATTATATTACTAGTTAAACACTGCGATGTATACCCCGGTGCAAAAACAACCAAGGTAACGCAGCGGGGCGAAACTAGTATAAAAACTAACTTACTACTTGTAGCGTCAGCTACCTGTCAGTGAATGTTCTATCCACATCTATCCAAAATTCCAAAAATTAGAAGGAATAAATAAAGAGACAAACAAAATAATGCAAAAAATGCTTTTTCGAAGTAAGTATCCTATTTGCTTTCATATGCATTTTGTGAAAAGTTTATAATTTCAAATTACAAACAGACACTACAATATTTTATTTCTATAAAATAAACTTTTTTATTTTTGATAAACTGTAACATCGTATTCAGGCCACCGGCGCTTCGACCATAAACTTCTAACAATTGCTTTCTGATCAAGTAATTGAGATCTAAACCACAAGTAATGCGTTTCCATTGTGAGTCATGAGACTGTTTGCAGGCTGTAAACGCACTTTGGAGAGTGGCAGATAATTGCTTACAAACAATATACTCAAGCAAAGATTGTTAGTTACCAAATGGCCGTTAATATCTTAACGGGGTGCTTAATTTGAGAACGTTTGATTCATTTGTTTAGACAATTTGTAAGTATGTATTTTCGAGATGGTACAGCAGATAGAATAGTGGTTAGTCGAGTCTGAAAATTGTTTTTTTTATGGAAAAGGGCAAACGAGCAGACTTGTCTCCTGATGGTAAGCGATTACCGCCGCCCATGAACACCCGCAACACCAGAGGCATCACAAGTGCGTTACCGGCCTTTGGAGGATGGGTAGGGGAATAGGGGGAAGAGTTAGGGTATGGGACTTCGGTATCCTTGTGCGTGTCCGGTGATTCATTCAGCATAGGCGCTGTTTTTTGTGTTGTTTGTAGCTTTCCTACGGGTATAAGTTTCGACTCGACAAGTGATTTTTCAAAATTTAGACCAATATAATAAAGCTGAAGTGTTTGATTGAGAGCGCTAATCTCAGGAGGTGCTGGACTGATTTGGAAAATTCTTTCATTTATCTCGAAAGTTTGTTGGCTGTTTATCATCGAGATACAACTAAAAGCAGCGAATTATCAATAATAAATCTTCCGAAAACGGGTAAATTTATTCCTTTTGAGAGTTTCCATTGCGTGAGCTGGGTAAACGGTTAGTTTCACAAAAACAATTCAAAAAAAATTTTGGAGTTTAGGTACTATGACAGCTAGATTGACTGATAGAATACTTATAAACTTTTTCTTCTGTAAATATTTTATATGCATATTGTACTGTTCCTATTTTATAAGGTTTTAACAGATACAACAGTTTTTACGCAGTTTCTTACTACAGGAAGTGTTGTAACACGTCGAATGAAAGCGAAACCTATTTATATAGTTACCTGGAAAGCTCGTAAACTGTCAGCAGAGGGCCTGTTGTGTCAACCTGGTGTTTCGTACTGTTAATTATAGAACTACAATACTAATATAGTACAAGAGTTGTACTACAATGAACCTGCATATTTTTTTCTAATTTTATTTTTATTATAATCTCTGTGTCTTGTTTGAACGGGACATAACATCATCAGCATTTAAGTAGCTGTTTAACCATCACTGCATCTGAAGGAGGGGGTTCCACCTTTTTTTTAAAATTACTAATCTTAGTTTTACTGTTTTGTGTGATACTTTAGTTTTTTAGTTGAACTGGTTATCCTTGCCAGGAATATATAATGTGTCTTTGATAAAAACTTTCTTTAAAAAAAAATAAGAACTGTAACTAAAAATTCTGAAGCAACAACCAATAAATAAATAATAAGACACATTTATATCAAAAAACAATTATTACAAACTCTCGTGTATAAATCCTGTAATGACGCCGGCACCAACTGTCCCAAATATTATTTTACCAGTATTATAAACCATACCATCGNGAAATGGAACGGTAGATGAGCACAAACAATGGTTGACATGATGACGATGCTTTATGGCTCTTTGTTAAGTCAACCGTGCAACAAACTGATTACTTTTCGTTCGTCTTTAGGAAATAGCACTTATCGTGAGTTTGGTATGCAGTTTTGAGATTAGTGATGACGATTGAAATGTTATGAATTGTATTGTTCGTTAAATATTTTTTGATCGGAGCACATTAAAGATAAGACTTCTAGGTTCACAAAGGCGAAACGAAAGCCTTTTAAGTTTGCAAATATCTTATTTCTGAAGTAACATGTTATGCGAATATTTAGTTTCTGAAGTAACGAACCAGCTAAGCCATATATTTTTACTGAGATTTAGACCTTGTGAAGCTAGGATTGGTAGAGTTAGGGCGTGTAGATTCAAAAGCTTGGCTTTACATGAGAGCTGATATCTTTTTCACAAGGTAAGCCACATGCAGTCATATTGGCAACATTTTACATGAAAATGTTTTTGGAGGAATCGTTTTATCTGAATAGACATCCGATAAATAATTTCAATATCAAATTAACGTTTTTTTATTTAACTACTGACCAATTAAATATTTGTATACCATTCTTTGTTTAGTAATATAACATGCTAGTCGTCTTCTGATGGTCATATATAATAATATAATAGATCTCTTTATTGTACACCAGATTCATTGCTAGGTTAACATACAGTCAGAGAAGTACAATTGGCGGCCTTATCGCCCGGAGGCAATCTCTTACAGGCAATCATAATATATATCTTTTCTTTCACCTATTAAGTAATAAATTCAAAAACCTTGGTAACTTGTAACAATAGTGCCTTATATTCTTATTTAATTTCCCAAATACGTGCAGAATTACTTGCCCTTGCCATGCCATGCAGAATTACTGACAGATTCATTAAATGCGAACCCTGTCGGAGCTACAAACTAGCAAATTTAACTATTGACACCCATCCAGGATTTTAAAGAGTAACCTGCTTTGGGGAGAGTGCCCTTCCCTAAAGAGGTTACCCTTTACCTCCCCTTAGGTAAATTAGGGAATGAACGGTTGTATAGATATTCATCATTTAAGCAACAAGATATAATTGCGCAAGTGAAGCCACAGGCAATAACTAGTCAGACAATTCATCAATCATCATCAATCATAGTATCCATGTACTCCTGTTCAAATTGTCACTGTTTATAAACCATATGGTTCCTTTACATACAAGGCCATTTGTGAGCGAACACTCATCGAAGCGTTAATTCTGAACCAATTGCAACGCATAAATGCATTAACTCGACAAATATTTTAAGAAACATCCACTTTAAAATGTTGCCAATATTTAACTTGTGAAATGTGAGCCTATATTTAATGTATTTGTTTAAGTCAAAGGTATAGCTAAGGAGGTGGGGGCAAATTTAGCCATAGCCTATTTTTTTTTAAACTGGTTTTTTCTAATCGTTTGATGAAACCCGCATTTAAGTCCCTTGAGTACTTTGGTAGATCACAACAAAAAAAAAACGTTACTTCATTTTATACCATGTAAATATTATACGAGGATTAAATGAATGAGGAGCAAGAGTGTGAGATTTTTGAGTTACTTACTTTCATTGCGAGCAAATGGATAGCCTGATGGTAAGCGATTGAAGAATACTAATGTATTATCAGATGACGCGTATGTTTGTTTGATTGTATGTCAATAATATCATATAATCCAGCATAAAAAACTTGTATATACATAGGAGTACGTAGTAACATTTTCACTTTATTTATTATATTACTAGTTAAACACTGCGATGTATACCCCGGTGCAAAAACAACCAAGGTAACGCAGCGGGGCGAAACTAGTATAAAAACTAACTTGCTACTTGTAGCGTCAGCTACCTGTCAGTGAATGTTCTATCAAGATCTATCCAGCATTCCAAAAATTAGAAGGAATAAATAAAGAGACAAACAAAATAATGCAAAAAATGCTTTTTTGAAGTAAGTATCCTATTTGCTTTCATATGCATTTTGTGAAAAGTTTATAATTTCAAATTACAAACAGACACTACAATTTTTTATTTCTATAAAATAAACTTTTTTATTTTTGATAAACTGTAACATCGTATTCAGGCCACCGGCGCTTCGACCATAAACTTCTAACAATTGCTTTCTGATCAAGTAATTGAGATCTAAACCACAAGTAATGCGTTTCCATTGTGAGTCATGAGACTGTTTGCAGGCTGTAAACGCACTTTGGAGAGTGGCAGATAATTGCTTACAAACAATGTACTCAAGCAAAGATTGTTAGTTACCAAATGGCCGTTAATATCTTAACGGGGTGCTTAATTTGAGAACGTTTGATTCATTTGTTTAGACAATTTGTAAGTATGTATTTTCGAGATGGTACAGCAGATAGAATAGTGGTTAGTCGAGTCTGAAAATTGATTTTTTTATGGAAAAGGGCAAACGAGCAGACGTGTCTCCTGATGGTAAGCGATTACCGCCGCCCATGAACACCCGCAACACCAGAGGCATCACAAGTGCGTTACCGGCCTTTGGAGGATGGGTAGGGGAATAGGGGGAAGAGTTAGGGTATGGGACTTTGGTATCCTTGTGCGTGTCCGGTGATTCATTCAGCATAGGCGCTGTTTCACAATGGTTTTCTGTGAGGCCGTGGTATATTCCCATTCCGTAGCTTTCCTACGGGTATAAGTTTCGACTCGACAAGTGATTTTTCAAAATTTAGACCAATATAATAAAGCTGAAGTGTTTGATTGAGAGCGCTAATCTCAGGAGGTGCTGGACTGATTTGGAAAATTCTTTCATTTATCTCGAAAGTTTGTTGGCTGTTTATCATCGAGATACAACTAAAAGCAGCGAATTATCAATAATAAATCTTCCGAAAACGGGTAAATTTATTCCTTTTGAGAGTTTCCATTGCGTGAGCTGGGTATACGGTTAGTTTCACAAAAACAATTCAAAAAAAATTTTGGAGTTTAGGTACTATGACAGCTAGATTGACTGATAGAATACTTATAAACTTTTTCTTTTGTAAATATTTTATATGCATATTGTACTGTTCCTATTTTATAAGGTTTTAACAGATACAACAGTTTTAACGCAGTTTCTTACTACAGGAAGTGTTGTAACACGTCGAATGAAAGCGAAACCTATTTATATAGTTACCTGGAAAGCTCGTAAACTGTCAGCAGAGGGCCTGTTGTGTCAACCTGGTGTTTCGTACTGTTAATTATAGAACTACAATACTAATATAGTACAAGAGTTGTACTACAATGAACCTGCATATTTTTTTCTAATTTTATTTTTATTATAATCTCTGTGTCTTGTTTGAATGGGACATAACATCATCATTATTTAACTAGCTGTTTAAACATCACTGCATGTGAAGGAGGGGGTTCCACCTTTTTTTTTTAAATTACTAATCTTAGTTTTACTGTTTTGTGTGATACTTTAGTTTTTTAGTTGAACTGGTTATCCTTGCCAGGAATATATAATGTGTCTTTGATAAAAACTTTCTTTAAAAAAAAATAAGAACTGTAACTAAAAATTCTGAAGCAACAACCAATAAATAAATAATAAGACACATTTATATCAAAAAACAATTATTACAAACTCTCGTGTATAAATCCTGTAATGACGCCGGCACCAACTGTCCCAAATATTATTTTACCAGTATTATAAACCATACCATCGTGTCCATAAGTCATACTATCAATTGACTTGGAATTGCGATGTCACGGATGACAGCCAAATGACAGATGAACAAATAATAATGGCGGCAGATTGCGCTGTCCGGACTGTGGATTATTGTTAAGTAATTAAGGCGGCCATAATGCCGTTTGGATTGTGAATGAGTTCCTGGACAGCTAATATTGTTTGTTTATGGATCAACTGGTTTATGTGTCAGAGGTAATGGCGAAGATAAGTGCTTAGGTTCGGTATTGTGTGGCGAATGGAAATTAGTATTGAATGTAAAAATGTAGAATAGAAATCATTATATAGGATAGAGGAAATGTAATTGATTTTGAAAAATTGGTTTTCTTTATTAAACATTATCATGAACATGTTGCGTTCTATTATGTGCGCATGTTAAATGACAGATTGTGACGTCATAGTGTCCACTGTCAAATCATTTACATGAATTCGATTTGCAACGTGTAAAAAGTAACGCTAATAATGATTTTAAATGCATCTAACTTTTCGTACGTATCTTAATTTTTATGAGGGTAGTTAAAATTTGTATGTTTTAAATATTTCTATTTATAATATACTTAGTCATCAACCTTTACTACTGAATTAAAAGGAAGTTACCAGTGTAATATTTTTTTAAACAATGAACCTATTTAGAAAATTCTATTTTTCCAGACTAAACTTCACATGTATACTTGATTATGAATGTGGTTTTTAGTTTTTTAAAAATGTATTCATTTTATTTGAATTTCGTACGCTCTATTCATATTTAACGAAAAAACAATAGGAATATTATAATTTGTAAAGCCATAGTATTATATTTAAGTAAATTGTGTCTATTTTTGTTTCAGGTAACTTCAATGGTCTCGCTCGTGTAGGCGACGTTAAAAATACAAGGCAGGCTCGTAAACAATTCTCTGAGTAACGGCAGCGAAGCAACGAAAAATGTTACGACTTAGTTTAACTTAAAATAGATACGAGGTCTGTTTCAGAAACTGACATTTTCTCGGCAATACTAAAACTGTAATATTAAAATAGTACATTATTTGTATCCAGCTTCGCTGTGCTATAATGTGGGTAAAGAAAAAAACGCGAAAATTATACAGAAGTCTGACAAACATTGAGACTAATCGTTAGGGAAGTATGTCAAATGTCTTATGTTCCATGAACTAGAATTATTCATTTAGTAATCTACGTCAAGTTTTATTACATATATTTAATACATACAAATGCGGAAGCTTTTAATTGGCATGTACAGAAGCAACATTGTAGTGGACTTTGAACATTGTAGAAATGGTGTTAGACGCGTCAAATATATAAAAACCTGTAAACACATTCTTTGAACCGGCCTGTTTTGAGTTTAATCTGTGCAAAGCTCTAAGTAAATGCTTTTGGAAATGTGTGTGAAAATAAAGATACAGGGAAACTTATAAAGAGTTAGAAAATAACATCTATAATGTATTCTACAATCTATTTATCTTCGTTATACAAAGATAATGGACCCTTTCTTTTTTATTTCTCTTTTATTATTTACCAAGTAGACAAGCCGTGCTTTGAACTGCTTTGGTAAAACTGCTCGACCGGAGTGGTACCAAGGCCTCACAGAAAACCGGTGTGAAACAGCGCCTGCGCGGTGTTTCACCGAGTGAGTGAGGATATCGGAGGCCCATAATCCAACCCTTCCTCATCCCCCGCCCCATGCCCCAAGGCCGGCAACGCACCTCTGGTGTTGCGGGTGTCCGTGGACGGTGGTAATCGCTTACCATCAAGCGATACGTCTGCTCGTTTGGGGGCAAACGCATATATTGCATAAAAAAAACTGGCGTTCTATCGGTAATATTACCACGAGCTCACAATATTCTAAAAAATACTATTTACCTATTCTTTCGTTACTTTTCATAGGGGGAGTTAGATTCACATCACACCAACAGCATTTAACAGTCCACTGTTGGACATAGGTCTCTTCCAAAAAGGAGATACGAGTCGCCACCCCTATTGAGTCCGTGGGTGTCGTAAGAGGAAAAAAAAAATGAAAAAAATCTGTTTATCCAGCATAGAGTTAGATTAACGGAGCTCAATCGTGTTACTCAGTGAGGGTATTCAAGAATTTTAACACTTGGAATTCACAGATGTCCGTGAGCCGCAGTCTACTATCAGGTATATTTGCTCTCTTAAGCTATAAAAAAGTTGAATAAACTCTGCCGACGCAGCCATCTTGCGAAACGGTATCACAGAAATACCATAGCGTTCTTAACCCTAAATTATCTCCGGATAAATGACAGTTGGGCGAAAAAATCCGATTACGCCAAGCGGCGCAATTGTCTCACAAAACAATAGGTTAAATTTGTTTTTATTTTTTTGCCGGTGTCGGGTTGGTCATCACAGTCAGCGACCGAAAAGTACCGGCTTCAAATTAGTGAGCTTTATTTGGCAGATTGGATTTTAATAAGCGTGGTTGCTTTTGTTTATGGTCCGTCTGCTTGTTAAGTAAGGATTTATGTTATTAAAAAAAAGATACATTTTATATTGTTAATTATGATTCTTGTTTTGCCTGCTATGCAATATTTGTGTGGCTCTATATATTGTTTTGAGATATGTATAATGATTACTTGAAATACGTATTTATTTTTACACAACGCAGTCGAATCCCAAACAGTCTCTAGTATTTTTTTTTTCTTTTTTTTATATTTAAGCTGCCAAAATGACTCTTCCCTGCCTGATGGAAAGCATGAGCAGAATCCAAGAGTGGTGGTCACCATCCTCAATGCGAAAAAGAACAATGCAGTATGGTGACCCACATTATGGCGGCCTGGGGGGAAAGGGGATGGTGAGGGGGATAGGGGGCGTTGGATTGGGGTATGGGCCTCCGGTATCCTCACTCACTCGATGAAACAGCGTAAGCGCAGTTTCACACCGGTTTTCTGTGAGGCCGTGGTATCACTCCGGTCGAGCCGGCCCATTCATGCCGAAGTATGGTTATTAGCCCTCTGATTTACTTACTTATCCACTTTTTAATGCATAGATGATGTTCTTCTAGCCGATTTTCACCACGGCGGCCAGTCTCAACGGAGTACAGCCAACTATGCTGGAGATATATAGTGCACTAGTGCGCAAACAAAGGTGCACTCTCTGTTCTCTCTCTCTAATTCGGTGGGATGGTTAAAACCGACACTACCGGGGAGAGATCAGGCGCAAAACGACAGCTTTACGTACTCTCCTAGGCACGGGGGTTCAGACCCCAACTTCCAGTCTCCGAGCTGTTATTAAGTATTTCTATAATCAGAAAAACTCAATAACACTTTTGACCCGAANGGCCCGAACCGGGATTCGAATCCGATACATCTTGTTTGGCAGTCAAATGCATGCACTTAGAACCAGTAACCAGTTCCCATAGTCCACCTCGCTGGCCTCTGATGGTTACAATAGCTATAATTAAAGGTAGATTTAATTTAAATAAAAGAAATCCAGCAACCAGCCAAGAAATGTGCTTCACAGTTAAATCCCATTGGACGTGAAGTCAGCAATCTCGAAACGTAATAAACATCCCGAAAACCTTTTTGAAACTCATTTGGGAAATACATGATGAATGTCTTCTTGAAGACAAGTATTCCTTCCGGAGAAAATTAGTCCGTTTTCCGGATTCCGTAAGCGGTGAAAAGGTTAGGTTAAATGCTAGTGAAGCGAGTTTTTGTCTTTGGCCCGCGTTTGATGGACATCAGACACACGTCAAATACAGGCCCTCTGAGGGACGAACGAAGGATGTATAGTGTAGTACAAATGTTAAGCGAATAGCGATTTCTTTGGTTCAATTTATTAAAGGTTTTCCTCAAATGGTGCTGTCTCAAAATAATCGCGAGTACAATAAAACTTAGAGTAACTGAGGACTTGGCGTTTAATATAAAATAGAGCGAGAATCGTAAACATGAAACTTGATCTAGTTTGGTCTTTTTAACCTTTAGTAGGAATCGATAAATCAGCAAAATGGCAATGTAAAACGTGCATTTGCCATCTCTTACTTGAGGGTTTCGTACTCTTATGGAGTATTAGCTACATAACAGTTAACTACAAGTGGCGTTGTACTCGTAAAAAGGAGGGCTTGAGTTTCCGTGAAATTTATTTAAAAAAACAATGAAAATAATTAGTTTTGCTCTTCTATTTTGAACTACTGTAAACATTTATTGTTATATCACATTAGTATTTAAAAAAATATCAATTAGTCGATTGCACTTTTGGCCTAGTGGTTTAAGTGGTTACCACAGCTTTCTACTGCGTCTTGTATTGTAGGTTTAAACCTAACACGGAACAATACTGTGTTATCTATAAATCGTTGTTCTGAGTGTGGGTGTTCTTTATGTCCGTTTCATGTATTTTATATTTAGTTTATTAAAGTTCTCCGCATTTCTTATGTAGTAGTTAGTCTTTTTAAAAAAGAAAAGAGATTGTAAATAAAATTAAACTAAAAACATAACTTGGACCATACGATAACCTATCTTATTTGACAGGTGTCATTTCGCCCGAGCGCCAAATTCCCTTCTCAACTTTTTTTATACGTGTTCCCTCTTCCACAATTTTTTTGAAAGTTCCCATTACCCAATTCATTGTATGTGAGTGATATATTGAAGTGTGTTCATTTTGCTTACATTGTTGTTTTGATCACTATATCCTTCTATGAATCGAAACTCAATAACATGTATGCTCTTTATCAGTCCCTTTCCCATTTTTTTTGACATAAGAACACACATAGGGACTATTTTGGACCGAATGTAAATCTTAATTATTATAAGGTATGCAGCAAAGCAATCTTACAAAATCATGGTCCTAAATAGTTTTTAATAGTGCTGGCAATAGATAGGATCTCCTAGTAGCTTAAAACATCCTCTTAAAGAGAGCTTTAAAATGGTGACGAATTAAAACTATACTAAAAATGTTTAATTGAATCAACTGACCACTAAAAAAATCCATATATTCACATTATAAATAGATATAATCCTCAACGCAAGTGTTGCCACACTCGAAGCTTCTCTTAATAAAGTCGCGCCATAAATCGTGGTATAAAATTCCTGTCCATCGTTTCACAGGAGACAAAATTAAACTCTGTTCGTATTTAGATCTGTGTTTACACTCAGCACTTTATAGGGTGCTAATGACACGTCGCACGCGCAGGACACCGGTGTAATTTATAAAGTGAAAATTTAAATGAACCGCCTGTGTGTGACTAAATGGTGTGTTCTTTTTGTTTTAGTCGCTTGTGTGTGTGTGTTTGATTTATGTGTATGAGGTGAATAGTGTGTGTTCTTGTGTGGTACGAACGTGGACTATTTATTATATAGTTTTGGAGCTGCCTTTTTCATTTTTGTGACGGTTATAGTTGAAGAATTTAATTCGGATTCCGGGATGTCGGATAACAATAACAATTTAAAGAAAAGTTTTAGGTATATACTAGCTGAGTTCCACGATGTTGTTGGTTGAACCAGTGGTTGATGTTCTAAAGCATTTCTGATTATTGTTGAGAATATCATCAGCTACCTTTGAGTGAAAGTCCCTAAGATCAATCCGGCCGTTTAAGAGATTAGGTGGATAGACCGTCAAAAATTATAAAATGTTTTTTGTATAAGTACCTTATATACTTTCATGTGAATTTAGTGATACGCTGTTAATTTAAAATTACAAACAGACACATTTTCTTTATTTATTATTATATGTTGGACTGAATGGCTAAAACATTATCAACTAATCAAACATACTCGTAGATTGATGCAGGAAAAGACAGATCTAGCATTAATTGACTGCCTCGGTGGCGCAGTAGTAGCATATGCTGTGCTAGAGGTCTCGGGTTCGATTCCTGAGTCGGACCAAATGTTTGTATGATCTGCAAATATTTGTTTCGGAGTTTGGTGGTGTGTAATATGTATGTATTTACAAAAAAAAGTATATATGTATTAATATCAGTTGTCTAGTACCCATAGTACAAGCTCTGCTTAGTTTGGGACTAGATGGCGTTGTGTGTTAAAATGTCCGAAAATATTTATTTTATTTATTTATTAATTATGTATTACATAGGTTTGGATTGTCGCACACGCACAAAAAAACAACTGAAATTTCGAACTTATTAGCCTAGTAAAGTGTTAGGAACTATTATTATATTGTTTGTGTAAGTTACATGTGTACATAAATATTGTTTTTTAGCTAACGTAATAATTTTTTTTGTGGCAACATTGACATTGCGCGCTCGCAGCCTACCAGTGATGAAGGGTGGGGGAATTGTGACATGCTGAAGTCATTGCAGAAAGTCTCATAGTGAGGTCGTAGTAATCAGAGGAATATACATTTCATGTAAGTTATATATTCACCGGTAAGTCTTCATCATCGTCAAGAGCCTATCGCAGTCCACTGCTATACATAGGCCTCTCCAATTTCTCGCCACTTAGTTCGATCCTCGGCTACTCGCATGCAGCTCCTGCCGTCCTGCGCAAATCATCACTCCACCTGCCCTGTGGACGTCCCAGACAACGTTTGCCAAGACGCGATCTCCACTCAAAAACCTGTTTACCCCAACGGTTATCAGTTCTGCGGCTAATATGGCCGGCCCACTGCCACTTCAGTATGCTAATTTTGGAGCGGTAAGTGATCATACGAAATTGGAAGTACCCACTAATAATGTTAAAATGTTAAGCTAGAGATAAAACAAAGCTGTAAGTTATCTAAGGTTGTGTTATTATTTCGAAGTATATTGTATAACAGATGTACTTCGAAATAATAAAACTAAATAAATGTTAGAGAATCAAATGTTGAGTTTTCCTACAAATGTATAAATATTTTCAAGATACCTAATAATTGTATGGATCATTGAAATTGTAACCGTGTTCTCAGACTACGGGTGGCAGCATGCTCCCACAAGTCTGACCGGTGACAGATTTAGTGGAGTCGAGTGGAGAAAACGAGGCGACAGCGTATCAATTCCCAAGGGAAAGCGCTGTTATTTACATATTATTTAATTTATGAGTTATGAACTAATCATTTGTGAAAAGGTTTGTTTATGTGACCTCCCACGTCCAGTCTATATTTTGTTTATTTTTTACTCGGCTAAGGCGAAGTTACTACTAGTTAAAGAAGGGTAATAGCTTCGAGCGTCAATGTATGTATGTGCCACAGTAACGCTTAAATTACTGAACCGATTTTAGTAAATATGTGTCGATAGATTCATAATAATGGTAAGGTTGACATAGGCTGTAAACATTTTACCAAACGTTTTTTTAACTATATAGTCTTTTTAAATTTTGCTCTCTAAGAGTATTTATTTCCTAAAATTTACTGAGTCCATTCGAGATTATTATATTTCTGTAATTCATGTTATAGTGGCACAAAATAGTAGACGGGTTACATGATAAAGAAATACGTGTATTAATCACACTCACACAAATTAAACACTACAGAGTAAACCATATATGGCGTTGTGTGTTAGATGTCTGAAAATATAAAAAAATAAAAAAATAAATATATCCTAACTGCGAAACAAATATTTGCAGATCATACAAACGAATGATCTAAACAATCGAACCCGAGACCTCAAGCACATGCTACCACTGCGCCACCGAGGCAGTCAATGCCAAAAGCCCCACTTAATATTAACTGTTGATGTCCATGGAGATCAGCGATCCAGTTATTTCCAGTTTGCCTGTTGTCTATCATCATCATCAGCCTGTTCGATTAAGCTGCTGAACATAGGGTTCTCCCAAGGCTCACCAAACCTGTATTCTGCTTTTTGCATCAAGTCACCGCTGGCTGTCTTACGCAAGTCGTCTCACCATTTCACCAGAGGGCGCCTCACACTACATTTGCAGAAGTAGTATTGTGTGTGAGTGCTGTTAATTAAAAATAATATGTAGTTGTAAAATGTGGGTGTTAAATACCCTTTTGACTAATGTTTGTAGTAGGTATGTAAGCGTTGTGTGTGTTTAGTTAAAATGAAAGTTTATATAATAATTCAAGGAGTTCAAGAGCTTTATTTTTTTATTTTAGGAACAGTTTTTCGTTTTGCTTTTATTCATTATTAATTTTAAAATTTGTGAATGCGATAAATACAGATAGATTTATGCTTACAAATTAACTCACAGTTAAGCAAGAAACTACCTACTCACAAATAAAATTATAAAAAGAACGCACACGCTTCGCTGAATTCGAAAGTAATACACGAATATACATCAAACTTTCGGTCAATTAAACAATATTTTCGATATCAAATGACATGAAACAAAAATCAAGAACGTTAAACATTCGTTAACTGACATAACATACTCGATAACTTTACCCGCGCAATTTAAAAAACGAACCAGTTCAATACGCGCTTGTTTTGTTTATTTTTTTAAAAGATCCTCTTTCGCCCCTTGATGGACGAGGCACAGGCCGCGCGGCAAGGATGCACGCTGCAAAAAGTTGCTGTACCAATTTTTCATTTTGATAAATTTTTTACTGCGTTTTTAATATTTACCTTTTCTTTGTTGTGTTTCATATTTCTTTAAGTAGGTTGTTCTGGTAGATGTTTAATTTAATGTTTATCCTGTGAAGATATCAGTTTCGTGTTAGTTTGTTTTTTGTTAACAAAATTGAATATTTTTCTATACTACTATTTCAAAGAGTCCAAATTAAGCCTTTTTTAAAAAAAATTCGAACCACAAAGATTTTTCTTGCAGAACATATTTTCAAAAAGTAGGTATCTACAACACAAAATGTATTTAAATACCTTTGTATAATAATTATGCAGTAGTTTGTTCTTTAACTTATAATAAAAGTAGTCACCGAGTCACAAGTTAAAATTGTGTCGTAGATACTCTCTGAAAATATTTTTTTGGAAAAAAATCACAAGCCTTTCTAGCATTCTCTATGATTTTTTATTTCTAAACACTACGTCCACCTGCTTATTCTTGAAATTGCGTAAATGTGTAACGCCGTACGCTGAAGTCCCTTCAATCTCGGAATCGATCAGTTGATAATTTTATAAATAGTTTCTCTTTGATGTGTCGACGGAGATTTGATCAAAGCATTATATATTAGTGTCTGTTTGTCCGCAGGTTCGACAAGACATGTTTTATGGACTTTCTTAGTTAATTTATTGATGTAAATTGAACTAGTAGCGGTGCTATTTGATAGATAAAATGGTGTGATGGAATTTGTAGGCAAATACATGTCGTAGAAAGGAATTGAAGAGGTAAAATTATCGATTTTGAGATTAATTACATCCTGTTCCCGCCACACTACGAACTAATATGGAACTGTCTGAATCTTGTTTCATAGTTCACAATCAGATTATAAGTATTTACAGTTGAAGTCGTTAAACGTGGATAGGTATACCAAGATCGTGATGTTCACCTTAACGCAGATCCTATACAGAATAATCCGACGCAATGTTGACAATGACGTTTTATACCTAAGTGTCAACTGTCATATTGACGTTGACAGCAAATTAATAGTTGAATGACCTTAGGATCGCCACCCAGTATTTTTTGTTTACAAATTAATAAATCCTAGTACGTAAAAGTAATGATGCGATGGTTTGATGACGACACTTCATTTTCATTCCATTTTAAAAAGACAACCACCTTTATAAAAAAAACAGTCAAAAACTGTTTTAATCTAATGCATAAAAACAGTACGGTATGAATAACAATTTTTCTTTAAAAGAAGCACAGGTTGTAGAGCCACGCTGATTTAAGCACGAACGGGACGGCCCAACTGGGGAGTTACTACCTTCGCACTGAAGATTATTGTAAAATGCAAGCATTTGTGATGTCGTGTTTCGTTGGTGAATGCGAGACCGGAGGCCCAATGATGCAAAAGCATCAGGAGCGGGAATCGAACCCAAGACCTCAAACACAGCGGTCTCATNAAATTAACTCACAGTTAAGCAAGAAACTACCTACTCACAAATAAAATTATAAAAAGAACGCACACGCTTCGCTGAATTCGAAAGTAATACACGAATATACATCAAACTTTCGGTCAATTAAACAATATTTTCGATATCAAATGACATGAAACAAAAATCAAGAACGTTAAACATTCGTTAACTGACATAACATACTCGATTACTTTACCCGCGCAATTTAAAAAACGAACCAGTTCAATACGCGCTTGTTTTGTTTATTTTTTTAAAAGATCCTCTTTCGCCCCTTGATGGACGAGGCACAGGCCGCGCGGCAAGGATACACGCTGCAAAAAGTTGCTGTATACCAATTTTTCATTTTGATAAATTTTTTACTGCGTTTTTAATATTTACCTTTTCTTTGTTGTGTTTCATATTTCTTTAAGTAGGTTGTTCTGGTAGATGTTTAATTTAATGTTTATCCTGTGAAGATATCAGTTTCGTGTTAGTTTGTTTTTTGTTAACAAAATTGAATATTTTTCTATACTACTATTTCAAAGAGTCCAAATTAAGCCTTTTTTAAAAAAAATTCGAACCACAAAGATTTTTCTTGCAGAAAATATTTTCAAAAAGTAGGTATCTACAACACAAAATGTATTTAAATACCTTTGTATAATAATTATGCAGTAGTTTGTTCTTTAACTTATAATAAAAGTAGTCACCGAGTCACAAGTTAAAATTGTGTCGTAGATACTCTCTGAAAATATTTTTTTGGAAAAAAATCACAAGCCTTTCTAGCATTCTCTATGATTTTTTATTTCTAAACACTACGTCCACCTGCTTATTCTTGAAATTGCGTAAATGTGTAACGCCGTACGCTGAAGTCCCTTCAATCTCGGAATCGATCAGTTGATAATTTTATAAATAGTTTCTCTTTGATGTGTCGACGGAGATTTGATCAAAGCATTATATATTAGTGTCTGTTTGTCCGCAGGTTCGACAAGACATGTTTTATGGACTTTCTTAGTTAATTTATTGATGTAAATTGAACTAGTAGCGGTGCTATTTGATAGATAAAATGGTGTGATGGAATTTGTAGGCAAATACATGTCGTAGAAAGGAATTGAAGAGGTAAAATTATCGATTTTGAGATTAATTACATCCTGTTCCCGCCACACTACGAACTAATATGGAACTGTCTGAATCTTGTTTCATAGTTCACAATCAGATTATAAGTATTTACAGTTGAAGTCGTTAAACGTGGATAGGTATACCAAGATCGTGATGTTCACCTTAACGCAGATCCTATACAGAATAATCCGACGCAATGTTGACAATGACGTTTTATACCTAAGTGTCAACTGTCATTTTGACGTTGACAGTAAATTAATAGTTGAATGACCTTAGGATCGCCACCCAGTATTTTTTGTTTACAAATTAATAAATCTTAGTACGTAAACGTAATGATGCGATGGTTTGATGACGACACTACATTTTCATTACATTTTAAAAAGACAACCACCTTTATTAAAAAAACAGTCAAAAATTGTTTTAATCTAATGCATAAAAACAGTACGGCATGAATANTATGAATAACAATTTTTCTTTAAAAGAAGCACAGGTTGTAGAGCCACGCTGATTTAAGCACGAACGGGACGGCCCAACTGGGGAGTTACTACCTTCGCACTGAAGATTATTGTAAAATGCAAGCATTTGTGATGTCGTGTTTCGTTGGTGAATGCGAGACCGGAGGCCCAATGATGCAAAAGCATCAGGAGCGGGAATCGAACCCAAGACCTCAAACACAGCGGTCTCATACGCTACCACTGTGCCACAGAGACAGTTAAAAGACACCTTTGCGGTTCGATTCGGCGTGTCCCACCATTGTAAGCCTCAGACCGACGCGGCGACGCCTTTTAGGTGTAAAGTATGACTTATCGTCATCGTATGAAGATCTGAAAAGCTGTACTTACTTTTTTTTCTTTTAAACGATTGCTTAATGCCGGTTAAAACGACTTTTCACCGCTCAAGTTCTGACCGTAATATGTTCAAATATCCCATTCATATTTCAAGTCTCAAATACATATATCTTAAATATCTTCGCTTGTATATATCACAGCTCGTGTGCTCGTTATCGCTACAAAAATATTTTCTACTGTCATACAATCAAAACGAATATGACATAAAAGTGAAAAAATCACAAAAACACTTTAAGGCAAGCTTTTGCCGCGTAGTCGCGCGTTATCGCGGCAATTAATCGCCCGCGACCGCACGCCTATCGCGCGGTTGATCTAGGGATGTCACATGCGTGAACCTACCTATTTTAATATTAAACCTTTATAGTTTGTGTGAATAGACTTCGTATTTACACAAAATAAAAGTCTTATACGAGTTTTTTGTATATTTTGCTAGTTTGTTCATTCGTGTCGTTTTAGTATGGTTACCTACTAAACAGATAGAATAAAAGTGTTAAATTTTGACCAAATAGGGAGAAAAAGATAGCTAGCTAAGTGTTTGACAGATTTTAAATATGAAACTATCGTCCTTTATGTAGATGTGGCGACTTCCACATACAGCGGCAACAAAAAAATATGACAACGCTATCTACCAAAGATATACCTACGGAGAAACGTTGAGTACCAAGAAGCTACCAATCCTGTCCTGCATCGCGCAATAGAAGTGCGCGCGCCGATTAACATACATACAAGTTCCCAACATAAACCGTTGGGCAGTGTCCCGCTACGCAGCATCACCTCACCTGGTCGGAGGATCCTCCCTTTCCACTTTCAGTTCGTCTGAAAACTTTTATAGAGACTGCCACTGCAGTTTTTTGTGAATTACACCGCTCCCTATTAGCTTATAGATTCATAGTTAGGTAGAAGAAAACTCTTTATTTGCACACTATAATATTACAGTTAGAAGTGACAGAATGTGAGACGGAGTGTACAAAGGGCGGCCTTATTGCCAAAAGCAATCAATGAGTTTTGAATTAATTATTTGCTAATGAATATAACGAACTACATACATATATAAACTTGTCGTTCCGAAAATCACCAACTACTTTGGTAAACGAACAAGTAGATAGTTGGTACCATTTTTGTTGAATGAGTTACTCTCAGATCTAATGAAACTAGTACATTCGAAAAAGCACTTTAAAAATGAACTTCATAAATGTTACCTTTCGCAATGTCGCAATGCAAATGTACTGTTGAGCTCTATAATCTTTACATTCTTTTATACATAGATAAAACAGATAATAACTAAAGTAGGGACAATATTAATTGCTTATATTAGGACCTCCTTTATTTTATGCGTATACTTTTTATGGACAACCCTAGTACTATAAATGTCCACCGCGGCAACGCGTTTTATGATTTCATTTTGTCGATGTGATGTCATTTGACACTTTCTGTGTACGTGTCTGCCTTTGGGGTTATTCTTTATGTGGAGGGTAGTCGGATATCTCTTGGCGTCATTACTTTTGTAGAGTTTAAGGATTATATTGTTATTTTCTTGTAAGGTGAATATACTATACTGAACGATTATACCAATTCATAGGCAACAGAGCACATTGTATACAGTCTTTTTTTTCGTGTGAAGACCTCCACGGGCTGTCATCTCACCGGGTTTTGCGGCGGGGCGGTGTGTCGGAATCGAATCGACTAAAACCACACGGTGTGCCACTCTGCGCCTGAGACGGGATGGATCCGGGAATTGCTGCTATTAACACATCCGGACCCAAACCCTGTAGTCCTATACCAACCCGTCTGATCAGCGTGGTATATTAGGCCTGTAGAGGAGCGGATATCATGTCCCTCCAACACAAAGGGAGGATCCACCCGCCAGGCGAGGTGATCATGCCAAGCGGGCCACTGCCCAACGGTTGATATTGGGAAGTAGCACATATGTTAATCGGCGTCAAATCTTCTGTTGCGCCATGCAGGATTGGTAACTTCATCGTACACTACGTTACTCCGTAGTTCAATGTACCTTCGGTAGATGGAGTGGTCATTTTTTTTTGTTGCCGCTGTATGTGGAAGTCGCCACAGGCCAAAACCCCCTTTCTAAAAGGAGGCCTATGTCCAGCAGAGGCCTGTTAAAGTATGTTGATGTACTGGAACAGCTCTATTGGAGTTACTTTGCTCTGAATGTGTTAGAGCCGAGATCAGTAGTGTGAAGATAAAGTCATCAAAATAAAAACCGCAAAACAGTTAAAATTGATATACTTATAAAAATTCAGGTATAAGTTTATCATTCAGATAATCTGTATAACGACGTAATAAAAAATGCAATGTAACAGTTAGTAAATCGCTGGTCAAGTGTGAGGCGGATTCAGATACACTGGTTCCGTGCCATTCTATAATATTATGACATTTAACTGGGTATATCAAATTTTGCCATCGCCTTTGCCGTAATTTCTCAGAACCAATGTTTTATACCGGTGGGCTCTACATATAAACAGGGTCTAAACCACGAAGCAACCAAACATGGAACCAACTACATTTGAAGTTTGAAGAGATAAAATCCGTAATAAGGTCTTCTGACAAAGAGCTGAGTGTAAAATAAAATTTAAAATAGGATACATTTAAAAAGTTTTAAACCTCGATGTTTAGCTTGTAAATTGATTTCAGCTACTGTAGTTGATTAGAATATTTTAAAATAAACGTTCCACTTGTTTTAACTCAAAAAGACAGGATTGAGACCACGATCTAAAATACTAGTATTGAGTAAATATTTTTTTCCTTCGTTTCTTGTATTGAATGGTAACTGTAAGCCCTAGTCCTCACCCCTAGTTTTGAAGCGTCGACGGAAGCCACATTCCAAGAGTTGTATATGTATAACCCCTATTCCAGTTATATTTAAAAGTTTCAAATGGAGTTAGAACACAAACAGGCGAATGGACAGCTTTGGATTCTATTATGATCTCCTAGCAGTGGTCCCTTTGGGTACTGAACCCTAATACTGCATACAGAACCGGTAAATCGCATTTTTATAACCGTGACATCCATTTCAATGGCTGTTCACGTTTGATTTTGTTTTTAGTATTATCAGTGAGTAAGTTATTAGACTTATCACAGTTGGTTTAAAAACTTGTATTGTGATATTTGCCTCTATACTCACGCCTACTCGTATAACACCATAGGGTATACCAATGCTGTTATTCGTGTAGGCGTGAGTACCTATAGTGCATATAGGTTTAGTGGTTGGTGACCTTGGCTGCTAAATTGGAGGTCGTGGATTCAATTCCCACGCCAATACAAATAATTATGTGCTGAATACGATCATTTGTTTGGGGTTGAATGTAATTTACCACGTAAATTCGACAATATCTTAATAACTAAGTGCTCAAATATCTATATATATCTATATATCTGTTCATTTATCCGCCCACGCGAGTGTAACAAACCACTATAATTAGCGCTACTAAAAATAATCCACCGTAAAATAAAACAACGTTGTGAAGTAATAAACTCAAAAATAAATTACTTAAAATAAACATCACTAATCGTGGGTAAAAATGAATACAGGAGTCAAAAGCCGTTTACGCAAATATAATCTATAAAATTCTCGTGTCGCGGTTTTTGTTAACAAACTCCTCCGAAACAGTTGGACTGATATTTATGAAGTTTTGTATGGGTATCGAGTAGATCTGAGAATCAACTAACATAGCTATTTTTCATGCACCTAAATGATAACGGTGACTCATCCCTATTTCTTTTTACTTTTTTTTATATATTTCAAACCAATGTTTGCCTGATCAGCTAGTTATATTTTTTTTTTTTTTTGTATGTAAGTCCGTCACCTCTTGCATGACAAGAGTCCTTTTTTGTAACTGTTTATAATATATTTCTTGAAAATTTTTTGAATAATGTGCTTTATAATAAAGAAAAATAATTTGTCATTTCGATTTTGTTAGCAATTAGGTTTTATTTAATTTCCGCCATTTCTTTTTGTAACTGTTTTACAAATTTTTTCCGCGAAAGACAAGAATGCTATCCGTTTCTCCTTTTCGCTGACAATTAGGCGTATGTCTTCCCGTTTCAGCTGCCCTCCAAGACGTTGCTCAGCTAGTTATATTAAACCGTTGTGTTCGCTTAGATCTTTTCAACTACTCAACGGATTGTAATGCAGTTTTCAGCAATAGATAGTGATTCAAGAGGAAGTTCTGTGTAATAGTTACACATCATAGATAAGAAACTTTTTATTTGCACACCATAATATTACAGAGTTAGAAGAGAGCACATTAAATGTGAGACCAGATGTACAAAGGTCGGCCTTAATGCCTGAAGCAATCTATAGTAATGTTATAGGAATTCCGAGAATCTCAAAGTTCCGTGCGAAGCTAGGCCGAGTTTTCTATAATCGTTTACGCATATCTGCTTAAAAGTCACATCAGATACCACTGAAGCTGCAAAGTATTTACAAAACACCGTAGGAAAGCCACTCTTCGGCATGCACGGGCCGGTTCGATCGGAGTGATTCCACGACCTCACAAAAAACCGGTGTGTTCGCGCTGTTTCACCGAGTGAATGAGGATACCGGTGGCCCTTACCCCAATCCCTCTCCCCATCTCCTAAAGGTGCACAAGACACTTGTGACTCCTCTGATATTGCGATTGTCCATGATCAGAGGTAATTGCTTACCATCAGACGATACGTCTGCTCGGTTGCCCCCTATTCCATAAAAAACATATGTTTTTTTGTATGGTGATTGAAGTGATCACCACCGCCAATTAATAACTACTACTGAGAAGTCTTGTTCACTCATGTCACTTTCGAAGTCCCGCCCCCTAAAAAATCAGGTCTTAGCTACGACACAAATTTTGATAATCTTACCCGCAAGTACAGTTTAGAGGTTTTTTGTTTTTTATGTTCTTCGTTGATTACTGAAAAGGTACAGCCTAAAAAAAGTTTACATATAGATACACAACTATCTTTTTTTGACAACCGAAGCTGAAAACGTCAAAATATTTGATAGCGTTCGTGAAATACCTTGAAAAGCCAGACACCTTAATCTAACGGTTCTGAAGTTTCTGACAGGAAGATAAAGCCTTGTTGTTGTGAGTCTCTTTGATCTTTGACGAGCAAACGAAGAGGGTATTATACTTGTTTTATGGCGTTTAAACTGTCAGATTTATTAATAGGTAATCCATTTTGGCAGCATTTGTTAGAGAGAGACGGAGATATATATGAGAGTTTTGAAATCATTCGATACATAGAAATAGTTCATAGATTTATTTCTGTACTAATTTTAATTACCTATTCCATCTGACTGCTTAGCGTTGCTCCTAGGTATTTGTACTGACAAATATGTGCAGTATATCATGTTCCATCGATTGCTAATAAAATTGAAAAAAATAACGAATACGAGTAATCCTACTAATGTTATAAACGCGAAAGTTTGTATGGATGGATGTTTGTTACTCTTTCACGTAAAAAATACTCAACGGATTTGGATGAAAGTTTACAGTAATATAGCTTGTATATCAGAATACTACATAATACTATTTGCCGCGATAACCGGCATATACGCGGGTGGAGCCGCGGGCATCTACTAGTTTTTAATTGTATATTCGGCATTGTATCAATAAAAACGTATTTCGCAATTAAGCAATTAAGCGCGTCATTGGTCTAGTGGTTAGCCTATGCGACTTCTGATCATGAGGTCTCGAGTTCAAATCCCGGGTTGGGCCAAAAGTGTTATTGAGTTTATTTAATTAAAGAAATATTTCTCGGGGTTTGGAGTAGGGGTCTTAGCCGTGATATCACGCAATGCCATCGGTCTTGCGCCTGATCCCTCCCTGGTCGTGTCGAATAACCGTCCTGTCGGATTATGACAGTGAGGGAACAGAGCGTGCACTTTTGTTTGTGTACACTTGTGAACAGTAATATATCCTGCGTAGTTAGCGGGTCTCTGCTGAGACTAGCCGCCGTGGCCGAAATAGACCAGGAGAACATAACCATCATTGAAATTTAAAATTAGACGCTTCTGAAACTGAGACAGTTCTGCCGACCGAGGCCGACTTTTTGAGGCTATATTTTTATACAACATATAACCCGTTTCAAACATCGTTTCAACTAGACTACGGCGTAGCCAAAAGGAACTGTAAAAGTTTTAACAGTTTGTATGTTTCTTGGAAGCGCCTAAACTACGGCACCTATATTAAAATAAATGAATATTCATAATTTTAATGTATCGTCTTCCATTCCTAATTTAACTCATACCTAGACACCGAAGATCGAATAAAAGATGTTACTGCATTATCAGACCAAACATACGTCGCCAAAGCTTAGTTTCTTTCTTTGGTGGCGGATATTTTGAGTATTGCAGCCCATTTGGTCAATTCGCTACTGGGGCTGCCACCAAATTCATAATACACTCTTTTCTGNGTTTTCTGCCACAGTCAATGCATTCGTAATAATGGCCCGGATGACATAATCGATATAAACCTGATAGTTTCTACGTAGTCGGGTTTATCAATTTGGTTCCTAACTCTTCATTAATAGAACCACAATGTGCCACAGTAAAGCTTGACAGAATATTACCAATGATCTATTGTCTTAATTGCTTGAATAACATACAGATATGCAGTAGGTACTACTGGAAACCATGAAAGCAATGTCTGGACAAAGTTAATGGCAAGATGTAACAAAGTTGCAACGATTGTGGTCAGTGTTATGGTAGGTTTTACATCATTGGTCTGCTAATAACAATAACAATTTATCTCACTGGACTTTTACGAGCAGACGTCGACTTCAAGATGGCTACTTGAGCCAACTTGTACATCGTCTATTTTCTCCTCGTCCAATTAGAAAAGGACAGAAAACTGCAACTCTCAAATAGGTAATAAATTTATTGGAGATCCTGGTGTTTAGACTTTAAGTATTTTAAAGATAATCTGTTTGATTTAAGTAACGAAGAACAAAGCTCATATTTTCATACGTATGTGACAGAAAATTTATCGCCGGATTGTAAATTCTAATCAATTACCTATACATTTAGTTATTTATTTGTGATAATATTTTTTTTTTGTTGTGGCGACTTCCACATACAGCGTCAACATAAAAATATATGATAGCACCATCTACCGAAGAAACATCGAGCCACGGAGCAACGAAGAAAACTAAGAAACTACCAATCCTAAATCGCGCAATAGAAGTTCTCGCGCCGATTAACATATATACAACTTCCCAACATCAACCGTTGGGCAGTGGCCCGCCAGGCATGATCACCTCGCCTGGTCGGAGGATCCTCCCTTTGTGTTGGAGGGACATGACATCCGTTCCTCCACATTTGTCAATAATTTATTAGGTTTATTAAATATTACTAGAATTGTAAAGAAATGGTGATCAAAACTGAACTAGAAATAGGTAAGCTAACGTGGTAAATTCTGAGCTTAATCGGTGCAGATTATTATTAGATTTTTAAGCTTACACATATCAACTTTACATTTTTATACATATACTAGGTTTTGCACTCGGCTTCGCCCCGCATGTGTGTATGTTGAAGTGTACGTAGGTCCGTGAATAATAGCCTAATACATTCATGATGTTTCCTTAACTGTCTCGGGCACATATGACGCGCAGAGACTATAGAGGAATCTATAGTTTCTCGGTGAAACGCCGGGAAAGAGACATTAAGAAGCGTGCGTGTGTGTGGGCATGCCAGGATAAAGGAATTAAACAAACAGTATATTTCATCGGTCATCGCGATAAAAGTAACCTTTGTCCTAATTTTAGAATCAAAGTACATATCTCTATTCTAAATGTCTTTGAAATTTTTGCAGCGGTTTAGCGGTTAAAGCGTAGCAAATACACAGACAAACAGTCACTTTCAAATTTAATGTATTAGTATAGATTATGGATGTGTCAAGATAAGCTTTTAAAATACAAAAACAATATTAAAATAGCTTTGTTCCTATTTGTAACACAGCTCCACACATCGTCTATCAAAATGATGGATTACAATATTCCCGTGACGTTTGTAAAGAAAAGAATGAAGAACAAAACATTAGAAAAAAGATTCAAACAATTAGATGCTCATTATTGCCGCGCAATTTAACAAAACAAGATGGCGACTGTATTATGCATTTAACTTGTCATTTTCGGGCTGTGGTTGTTTAATAACTTTTTATGTATTTTATTAAAGTTATTGTCAAGTCATGTTCCTATAATTTATTTAAATAATGATCTTTTATATTTATTTAATACGAGTGTATCAACTTTTTTAAAAAAAGCTAATCAAGAGATACTTCAAAAGGCGGGAAAGCATTGGACACTGCCGCCTTATGAATGTTCCCGGCAGAATCATGGCAAAAATTATTCCTCTATACACAATTCTTTAGCTTCTACTGACTTAACACTGGTTTTCTGTAAGGTCTTGGCATCAGCCCGATTGGAAACGTTGAAGGCGTCGGTGGGGCAGTGTCCGTTCGATAGCGGTCAGCGAGGGGGGAGGGGGAGGGGGCTTTGCTGCTAATGCGCGGCACGCGCGCGCCTCCACCTATAAATTTGTCATACTGTCAACGATTTTGTAAAATAGGTTTTAAGTAATGGGCGTAAGCGACAAAGCGGAGCGATTGTAAAGTTTGTTTACGGTGTGACTGTGACTGTGAATAATTCTTTTTCTTTTATAGTTATTGCGACAGATAAACGTAATGTCATAATTTAGATGGTATTCTAAAAAATAAAGTATTCAAAGTTTCATTAATTAAATGCGTCGATATGAGATTCAAACTTTTCCCCATGTTTCTATACAAAACATATTTAAAGTAGGTAAATAGAAACATCTTTGTTATGTTTTAACAGGCTACTTGTACCTGTCAATTATTTTTATGATATAGGGGGCAAACGAGCAGACGTATCCCCTGGTGGTAAGCGATTACCGCCGCCCATGGACACCCGCAACACCAAAGGCGTCACAAGTGCGTTACCGGCCTTTCAATAAATATTTTAAAATTTAACGTATTATTATTACCTGTGAACTTAAGTTAAATATATTTAGATCGCCATATCTTATACTATAGACCGTGTACCTGCACCACGTGTTACCAACAACAATAATGACAGGTAGAATGACTGCGGTGACAATTGTCGCGCTGCGGACACCATCGCATCAATATTGTACCACATTTATACATTGTTACCTACTTGCAGGGAGAATTAATGGTGTAACTTTGGAATTATAAACAAATAACATACGTGGATTACATTGTTAATGCATTTGGGTGGAGTTTTTACGGAATAGGGGCAAACGATTAGACGAATCGCCTGATGGTTAGCGCCAGAGGCGTCATAAGCGCGTTGCCGGCCTTTGAAGAATGGGGGTTGGAACATAGGCCCCCGGTGAAATACAGCGCAGACATTGTTTTCACTCTNCGTGTTACCAACAACAATAATGACAGGTAGAATGACTGCGGTGACAATTGTCGCGCTGCGGACACCATCGCATCAATATTGTACCACATTTATACATTGTTACCTACTTGCAGGGAGAATTAATGGTGTAACTTTGGAATTATAAACAAATAACATACGTGGATTACATTGTTAATGCATTTGGGTGGAGTTTTTATGGAATAGGGGCAAACGATTAGACGAATCGCCTGATGGTTAGTGCCAGAGGCGTCATAAGCGCGTTGCCGGCCTTTGAAGAATGGGGGTTGGAACATAGGCCCCCGGTGTAATACAGGGCAGAAATTTTTTTTTTTTTCACTCTGTTTTTCTCTGAGGCCGTGGTATCACTCCGGGTCAAACCCGCCCATTCGTGCCGATACGTGGCTCTACCACGCTAATTTTCGTTGCTCGTCGTTGGCTATGCGTGCCTGTGATTTCGTGTGAATATAAGTCACTACTGCCGACTATCATCATCAGCCTATTACAGACTATACCTGAACGTAGACTCCTCATTTTTCCCTCTATCCCATTACACGCCACCATATATCCAGGTCATGCCAGCCATCTTTGCTGTGGAACGCGTTTGTTCACGCGCTGTAAGTACAACTGCCATCCATGGACTCCTGTAAATTAAGAGTCCCGTGTGTGTTACTCTCGTTTGAAAATTCTTTCTTTCCCCACCTCTCCTCTTGGAATTAGGGCTAATTCAGTAACTTGACTGTTTGTAAACCTCGGTTTCATCTATACTATATATACTTCTATACTTATATTATAAAGAGGAAAGATTTGATAGTTTGTTTGTTTGCATTCATGCATTGCATTCAATTGCATTGAATCTCCGAAACTAGTGATCCGATTTGAAAAATTCTTTCACCATTAGAAAGCTAAATCATCCCCGAAGATATCCGATAGGCTATATTACATGTGCAAAAGAAGTTAGGGATCCGTATGATAACTTCGAGACTTGGTCAAGTGTTTTAAGCTTGGCAAGTTTGCTAAAAGCGTGTTAAAATTTATATTTAATTTTTTGTATAAATACCAATGTCTACCCGTGCGAAGCCGGGACGGGTGCTAGTCACCTTATATAAATAATTGTTCTTTCTCGAGGTTCCTTCTCCCTTCTTCTACAGGACAACACAACACGGCCTTAGAAGTCACCGCTTCAGAGTGGTAGACATGTGCTTTCGGACTCAACACTTCGGTTCTTCTTTCCCGTGCCGAGCGGTTTTCCCGCGCACGTGTTTTACCTCCCACGATGATCCTGGGTCTTTTAAGATGGACGTAAAAACATCTCACTAGGCCACCATAGTGTGGGTTACAATGCTGCATTGTTCTCATTGGCAATGAGGATGGTGACCACCACCCTTGGAATCTACTCCTACTTTCCATCAGGCAGAGTAGTCATTTTGGCAGCTAAAACATAAAAAAATATATAACCGCAAAATTTAAAAAATAATGTTTTGAGAGAAATTTTCCCGCCATTGGCGGTTTTCAGTAAAGTGAATAATTAGCAGTCTAAATTTTAGGACTTGGTTGGTCTAAATTTTACCGAGATGAAGTTAACCTGGTTTTACTAGTTTGAACATTTCGTCACATTTCTATTTGTACTTTTTATTTCATAACTACCTCCATTACAGTCATACGTTCTTCGTATTTAGATTGAACTAAAAAAGAGTGAATACTATTTACTTTCAAAATAGAAGAAGAAGATAGAAGATAAAGACAGAAGGACCATTGTTATTCGAGTGTATATGTTACTGTTAAAGCGAGAATTACGGTAAATCCTAAGATTTTCCAGTAAAATGTAAGATTTACATGGTATAAGTGGGTCCAGTTTGTGACTTGAATACAATTTAATTACTTGCTTAGCCTGTTCTTTTCATCTAGCGATTGGGTTGTGTTTTCATTTCTATAAAAACAAATAACTTGCTATTAAAACAAAAATACCCCAACCTAAATATATTTAATTGAAATAAGTGAATAAGAAGTACTCATTGTTTTATTACCATTTACCAGCCGTCACTGGTAAAAACTAGCATTTACTATATCCTAATGGTGAAAGCCTGAATAAACCGTCTCTTTTTCGAAAATCTTTGCATCCATCAATTCATGTCGTTAATCCTAAGATTAACAAATATACGGGCTTTTACAGTAACATATATATTTTTATCTGGCACCCTCAATAGCTTACACAGCAAAAGAATTTGGACGCTTGATGTGGCGTCAGATTCATATTAACACTCTTATAAATTAAACTACACGGTTGGCCTAGTGGTTGGAGTGGTCGCCACACCGCTTCCTACTGTGCCAAATATTGTGGGTTCAAATCCTACATGGGACATCACTTTGTGTGATCCATAAATTGTTGTTCTAAGTCTGAGTGTACTTTGTGTCCGGTTCATGTATGTTTGTAAAGATCCCCGCGACACAGGAATGTATATTCCTAATGCGGGAGTTGTCTTTTAGAAAAAAAAAATTAACTTCTGCTTAAGCACGTCCACTGCTGAACTTAAGCTTCTCCAAAAAGCACCAACCATCATGATCTTAGGCACTCCATATCTATCCGTCTTATTATTCTCAAGTCGTCTGTCCAACGAGCCTCATAATCTCCACTCTAGCACTTGTCGACTCATTAGTCCACCATTAGTCCTCGGAGGCATGACCGGCTCATTTCTACTTCAGCCTGCTTATTCTGCGTGAAATATCGATTACTCCAGTTCTCTGTAGAATTGTTTCGTTATGAATGCTATCGATTAAAGATACGAGCCTCGTATACCCAGCATCGCACGCTTCATCGCATCTTAAACTTGTGTAACAGTCTAACGGTTAGTGTCCAGTTCTCGGCTCCGTTTGACGTTACGTAAATAATATGCTAAACTCGCCATTTCGTAAATAAGCATATTTTTTCACTCAGTCGGGAATTTGGGTTTATTTTCAATAATTATCTTGTTACCCTTAAACTTTGTAACACGCGTCTGTTCCTTTCTCCAGCACTACATTAGATTATTTCAAAAGGCTAATAATGATATTCAAATTCAAAATATTATTCAATTAAGACACTAAATAACATTTATGAACGTAAAATTGTAGCTACAGATAAAAAACATAGATCGACATAAACAGACGCCAAATGTACTTTTTTTTTATTTTAATTAGGTGATAACACCAAAATTTACTGCTCGCCTATGTCGATTCATAACTTCCAGTTTTCAAAATGCGTAGAGCCTTATGAGAAGAATACTGGCTCATATCATTACAAAATCACTCCTGATAAAATCGTTAAGACAAACCCTAACTACAAATTGATCTTCGTACCCATTTATCTTAAACCCCAGCGGCATTACATCGCCCAATAAAATTCTCATCGTTCCGATATTTTAAGTCCTCACCAAGAGTCATTTAAGATAACAGATTTTAAATTCACCGCCATCCTTGGCGATTACCCGAAACGACCATTCGGTTATTAAGTGTCGGACAATGTGCGTAACGAGCTGAATATTAATGAACTTAATGCACTTCAATTTGTGATTTTATCGGTAGTAATGGATGTATGTGGCAACGAGGATGTTCTTGTCAGGAATTATTGGGAACATTTTGATATTATCGTGGTTCGTTTCGTAGTGCGAAGGATGAGTAATTTATTAGAAAACTATTTAGTATATAGGGAGTATTTTTAGTACAGCTTGATTAGCAGCTTTCGATTCAAAGTCTACAAACTTTTGCTAGCTGGCTCATAATTTAAGGCAATACGTAGCACATACATGACAATGACCCGACTAAAGTTTACAACTATTCCACTGCACGATACAAATTAGGTAGTTTAAGCGGTCGTCACGTCGACCCCAAGTGACGTGGGTTCAATCCCATATGGGACGACAACACTTTGTGTAATCCACAAATTGTTGTCCTGAGTCTGGGTGTTTTTTGTAGTTTATTTGTAAAGTACCCCACGATACACGGTGTATATTCCTAACGCAGGAGTTGTCTTTTAAAATAAAAACAGCAATAAAAAATGTTCTGTGTCTAGGTGTTCTTTATGTCTCCGTTTNAATATACGGGCTTTTACAGTAACATATATATTTTTATCTGGCACCCTCAATAGCTTACACAGCAAAAGAATTTGGACGCTTGATGTGGCGTCAGATTCATATTAACACTCTTATAAATTAAACTACACGGTTGGCCTAGTGGTTGGAGTGGTCGCCACACCGCTTCCTACTGTGCCAAATATTGTGGGTTCAAATCCTACATGGGACATCACTTTGTGTGATCCATAAATTGTTGTTCTAAGTCTGAGTGTACTTTGTGTCCGGTTCATGTATGTTTGTAAAGATCCCCGCGACACAGGAATGTATATTCCTAATGCGGGAGTTGTCTTTTAGAAAAAAAAAAATTAACTTGTGCTTAAGCACGTCCACTGCTGAACTTAAGCTTCTCCAAAAAGCACCAACCATCATGATCTTAGGCACTCCATATCTATCCGTCTTATTATTCTCAAGTCGTCTGTCCAACGAGCCTCATAATCTCCACTCTAGCACTTGTCGACTCATTAGTCCACCATTAGTCCTCGGAGGCATGACCGGCTCATTTCTCACTTCAGCCTGCTTATTCTGCGTGAAATATCGATTACTCCAGTTCTCTGTAGAATTGTTTCGTTATGAATGCTATCGATTAAAGATACGAGCCTCGTATACCCAGCATCGCACGCTTCATCGCATCTTAAACTTGTGTAACAGTCTAACGGTTAGTGTCCAGTTCTCGGCTCCGTTTGACGTTACGTAAATAATATGCTAAACTCGCCATTTCGTAAATAAGCATATTTTTTCACTCAGTCGGGAATTTGGGTTTATTTTCAATAATTATCTTGTTACCCTTAAACTTTGTAACACGCGTCTGTTCCTTTCTCCAGCACTACATTAGATTATTTCAAAAGGCTAATAATGATATTCAAATTCAAAATATTATTCAATTAAGACACTAAATAACATTTATGAACGTAAAATTGTAGCTACAGATAAAAAACATAGATCGACATAAACAGACGCCAAATGTACTTTTTTTTTATTTTAATTAGGTGATAACACCAAAATTTACTGCTCGCCTATGTCGATTCATAACTTCCAGTTTTCAAAATGCGTAGAGCCTTATGAGAAGAATACTGGCTCATATCATTACAAAATCACTCCTGATAAAATCGTTAAGACAAACCCTAACTACAAATTGATCTCCATACCCATTTATCTTAAACCCCAGCGGCATTACATCGCCCAATAAAATTCTCATCGTTCCGATATTTTAAGTCCTCACCAAGAGTCATTTAAGATAACAGATTTTAAATTCACCGCCATCCTTGGCGATTACCCGAAACGACCATTCGGTTATTAAGTGTCGGACAATGTGCGTAACGAGCTGAATATTAATGAACTTAATGCACTTCAATTTGTGATTTTATCGGTAGTAATGGATGTATGTTGTAACGAGGATGTTCTTGTCAGGAATTATTGGGAACATTTTGATATTATCGTGGTTCGTTTCGTAGTGCGAAGGATGAGTAATTTATTAGAAAACTATTTAGTATATAGGGAGTATTTTTAGTACAGCTTGATTAGCAGCTTTCGATTCAAAGTCTACAAACTTTTGCTAGCTGGCTCATAATTTAAGGCAATACGTAGCACATACATGACAATGAGCCGACTAAAGTTTACAACTATTCCACTGCACGATACAAATTAGGTAGTATAAGCGGTCGTCACGGCGACCCCAAGTGACGTGGGTTCAATCCCACATGGGACGACAACACTTTGTGTAATCCACAAATTGTTGTCCTGAGTCTGGGTGTTTTTTGTATTCTTCACATGTTTATTTGTAAAGTACCCCACGTTACACGGTGTATATTCCTAACGCAGGAGTTGTCTTTTAAAATAAAAACAGCAATAAAAAATCTTCTGTGTCTAGGTGTTCTTTATGTCTCCGTTTCATGTAGGTAGGTTTGTGTGAGTTGCAATTGTTGATATAAGAAAATCATCCCCGGTAAAGTCTATGGAACCAACAAAACTAACCGAACTCCTTCCATTTAAAAACTCACGTCCAATTTAATAAACATTTGAAACCTTCCCGAAGTTCACAAAACAAGGAGTAACGACACAGAAGCCTATTCGGTTACCAATCAAAGTGCTCTCCATCCAATCCGCTCGGAGCCCGGTCTGTTGCAATGGGAGCAACAAAAATGTTGGCCTGTGTACATACTGTTATGGGTTTAAATCGGATGAAACTATATCAATCATATCAACTTTACATAATAACTAAATCATAAACATGTAAGGAATAATTAAAAAAATAAAACCCGACTGCGTCAATAAACTATAATATCATATATAAAACATATTATACTTATATGTTTTATATATGATATATACATATACACCTTTCATTATTGTACATAAATAAATATTTCGGACATCTAACACAATGCCATCTAGTCCCAAGCTAAGCAGAGCTTGTGTTATGGGTACTAATTCAACTGATATAATACATAATATACTTTTTTTTGTAAATACACATTTATTATACATAGTAAACATCCAAACTCCGAAACAAATATTTGCAGATCATACAAATATTTGGAATCCCCGATACATAGATACACCCGGGAATCGAACCCGAGACCTCATACACAGCAGTCGTATATGCTACCACTGCACCGCTCAGGCAGTAAAAAAAAACGCGAAAGTACAATGTGTTTCAAATAAGAATAGGACCGGATTTGTGACTAACTTCACTAGAAATGTAGCGTTCCCATAAACATCAAATAATATGTAAAAAATAATAGTTTAAAGACTCTGTATATTTTTTTAAGTTTGACGCCATTAACATCAATATCAGTGGCATTGAAAAATTGAAATAAAGTTTTTTTTTATTCTAAATGCTACCTTTTTTACACACAATACAAAAATAGCTGAAGTTGTTGACAAATGCAGGACAAGATGGCCGATTTCCAATCCTATTCTTATTTGAAACGCATTTTAACTCTACCTGTCTCTTTTCTTTGTTACCATTGCTGATACGATTTCAATGAAATTTAGCATGTTACTTTGATTCTTGAAGACATTGACTTTTTTGACATATACAGAGGCCACAGGCCACTAGGGCTTAGGCCTAGACAAAACGTACACAGGCTACTTAAACTGCAATAACTGACATACACTATTTCTATAATTTTACCCTACTACTTTTAGCCTATTCTTCTCAGTTAAGTTTGTTAAACAAAATTAAATAACTGTACATAAAATCGCCTTTACACATATCCTGCAAATTGTAATTCGACATGTTACCATTTGGAGAGGAATCAATTTTCGCTTTGAAGGCGAAAATGGTTTTTATCAACGAATTGTTTTCGGACAGACGGACAAAAAGCCATTCGTTATTAGTGTTGCAACGTGAATGTGCACAGCAGATTGTTTGAACTATTGACTTTCGATACATGGACGATGTTTCTATTTGAAATACATACTTTTTTAGTAAGATTTTCTCCTAGTCGATTGTGGCCACGGCGGCCATTCTCAACAGAGACCGGCCAACTACGCAGGAGTATAGTGCACTAGTGTGTGCTAAAATATAGGTGCACTCTTTGTTCCCTCACTTTTGTAATTCACTAGGAAGGTTATCCGACACGGCTCAATGCTTTCTTTTGTACAGTATACAAGTAGATGCATGATTTCTGCTACTGAAGGACTCAAGTGCATTCATGACTTTTGAATGTTAGAAATAGAGTGAGAGAAGGTTTATATGAGGCGCTCATAGCCCAGTTGCACTCGGTGATTAGCAATAATCATCGAGGGTAAGCAACGATGGCGCGGTCAGTACCTGGATGGGTGACCGCGGGTGGCATGTTACCATGAGCGTCTCCGTGATTCGGAGGTCACGTTAAGCAGTCGGTCCCAGTTGTTATCATACGATGACAGTCGTGAAGCTTAGTTGGAGGCCTTCGGGCGGCTTAAAAACATCCAACGGCAAGATTTACGTAGCCACAACGTATTCTTGCCAGTCCCCAACCCGCACTTGGCCAGCGTGGGGACGTATGGCCTTAACCCTCTCCAGAGAGGAGACCCGAGCCCAGCAGTGGGACATTATGGGTTGTTGTTTTGTTTTGTTTGAAGGTTTATACCTCACTCACTCGGTGAAAAGCATCGAAACGTCAAGAATTCAACAACTAAGAAACCAATTAAATCGTCAAAATATCTTTTTAGATTGTATTTGTAAATAATAAGTGGGTGTTTTTGTTACAGGTACACATATATACATACATAAAAGAACTGATAAAAACAGGCTTATGCTGTAATTAGGTATATAGCTAACGTAAGGAGCAAACTTGAGAACACTCAATTTAATTAAAAAAAAGCCGGATATGTGCGAGTCGGACTAGCGCATCGAAAGTTCCGTACAAACCTGTAGGTATATTATATGATGTGACAAAAAAGTATGCTTTCGCGATTATTACTTTATCTGTGCTTTAAGACGTTGCTGGGAAGGGCTGCGTGGGAAGTACCCTGTAGGTTTATATTCCCTAGTGAGTGTCGAAAATTTTGCAGCATAAACAGCCGTAACTTTTGATTGCGCTGGCTTAGAAGTTTGATTGTTTTATAGCTCCAAGGGCTGCAAGGCTTGTCCCTGAGTACTTGATATGAATTTCTGCTTGATAATCCACGCATTCCTGAGAAAAAGGGTCTTTACAGTCAGACAGACGGACAAAGTGATCCAGATCACGTTTTTTCCTTTTGAGATACGGAACCCTACAACAAAGTTAAAAATTTAATCAAATATGTCGTATAAGACTGCCTCGGTGGCGCAGTGGTAGCGTACGCGACTGCTGTCCATGAGGTCTTGGGTTCGAATCCTGGGTCGGAGCAAATGTTTGTATGATCTGCAAATATTTGTTTCGAAGTTTGGGTGTTTTCTATGTATAATATGTATGTATTTACAAAAAAAAGGCATATATGTAATAATATCAGTTGTCTAGTACCCATAGTACAAGCTCTGCTTAGTTTGGGACTAGATGGCGTTGTGTGTTTAAACGTCCGAAAATATTATATATTAAAATATTAAATATTAAAATATTATATACAAACTTAATATGTACCCAAAAATCATATAGAATGGAACTAACAACCATCTCCTTCTTGGAATGTGCTTTAAAGAAATTTTGCCCGTGGCGCCGTTCGCGTGAATGTTGGCTATTGGGTTAAAAAGTAACTTAGGTATTTCTTCAGTAATCAGAGCATCTGTAAGCCAGATTTTATCAAAACCTGGCTTCAAATCTCTCAGTAACCTTACCCCGTTACCATTCCTGTGTGATATACACCCTCAAATCTGGTAAACTAGTACAGACGTATCAGCTTTCACGTTTATCGCGTCTCGGAGCACGGCTCGACAGCGATCCTAATTCAATAACATTCAATTAAAGCCCTCCTGGCAATTAGAAACCCGCCTTGGAGGTGAGTGCCGAGGATTTATAAAGTTGGATAGGAATACTTGGCTTTCTTATTTGACTGTATTGTAGGCTTTATGGATAGTGAGTTTGACTGGTGAGTCGTGTGTTGTGTTCGGTGCCTATCTAGTATAAAAAATATTTTTTGATGAGTTCCATTATGTGTTGTCTGGTTGTTATTTATCTATAATAGATGGGGAAGTATTTAGTATTAAATAATCATTTTTGTTAGCAGTTTATTTATCACATACCACACGTTGTGCGCAGTTTGAATGAAATGAGGCCAAATATTCTTATGATCTTAAATTTTTTTTATTACGTATTGGAGGGCTTAGAAAAATATAATAATGGAAATCTTTGTTTTTTTGTAGCACTAAGCTGATAAATTCGTCTATCTAACTATAAACGGTTTTGTTTAAAAGCTGACTGTTGTTATCACGAATACACGCCAATATGAAGTAGATTAAAATAACTTATAAAGTTTGTTTATATGGCAATACACTAACAAGCAAAGATTATATTTTGAAATAGATCGCTATTTATTGTAAAGTAGGCCCTATTCGCCATAAAATTATTTAAAAGGATACGATTCCATCTCTATCACAGTAGCGGTATAACCCGCTCGAAACGTCAGGATTCACAACACAATATAAAAACAGATACCATACCGCTAAATGGCGGTTTTCACCAAGACGACCTATCCAGTCTCTGTTCGTTCTAAGTACGGCGGTCAGTAAGATCTCTATAACAAATTGTGTTGTCATGTTTTCTGTAATTTAAGTGTTATCTCCACGCAACGGTCACAACTTGTGTACTTAATTGCTTATTATGTAGAAATGGATGTTGAGATATGACGATACTGTAACTTCATTTCGATCTTTTATGTAATTAGAAAGAAGAATTTGTACCTAACTGTTCCCGAATCGGACATAAATATCGATAATGTTGATTCAAACTAAAGTTGTTATTTTCAACTTTAAACTTACAGTCTTAGGTCTCACTTAAGTTTCAAATAGATTAATGAGAGATAATTTAACGTATCTTTCACATAAATTGTGTCATACATCTGTGAGATAAGCTACCCGTAACTTATTTGTAACTGGTGAAACAGCACCTTAACGTTAAAATAACCCTGAAGCGCTTATTAAGTAGCGTAAAAAAATGCCGGTCATCCAGGTACTTTAGGCCTAAGCCTAAAGTACCTGGATGACCGGCATTTTTTTGTGGAAAATTTTCTAAAAATGAATCCTAGTTAGATTGATTTATTGCCCCCGAAACCCCCTGCACACATATTTTCACGAAAATCGTTGGAGCCGTTTCCGAAATTCAGATTATATACATAAAATAGCTAGATAACATTTATGATTAAGGCTGTAAATTGATAACGAAGGACTATTCTGCCGTACTTTACGATATTTCATTGATGATTTTGACTACCTATACTAGTATATTTACTACGATAAACTGAAGAGCTTGTTTGTTTGTGTTGCACAGTACAATGCACTAATCTCAAAAACTACTGGTTCGATGTTTTCAAAACAGGGGAAAATTCTCACGCAACGGGCCATAGGGGACTCAAATGAGGTTGCATGGGTCATCTAGTATAATATATATTTCACCTCGGAATATACACTATGACTAATGGAAGATTCCATAACCAGCTTCACCATCATCATGTCATAAGACTGTCATAAAAAATTAAATCTGATGTGCCAGTTTTAAAAGCCCTGAAGCTTATCTACCCAGCGAGTACATATCTTTCGTTTTTTAATAAGATCGTGTACTCAGATATAAAAGCGGTATATTACAAAAAATTCCACGATATCCATATTAATCTGGTCCGTCATCTCTGAGCATAAGTGTCACGCTGATTTCAAGGGATTTCACACTTTAATTTATATTAGAACATTCAAAGTGTGGTCTGCTTATATCAGGTTTGTTTCTTGACAGTTTTGTGGAGTTATCTTAACCATAATGTTTTTTTTTTAATGGGAAACGCTGCCGAAATGACTATACTCTGCCTGATAGAAAGCATAAGTAAAATCCAAAAGGTTCCCGTCCTCATTGCGAATGTAGGAAATTCGGCATGGTGACGTGACCCAAACTATGGTAGCCTTTTGAGCTGCTTTTTCACTTCCCGCTTAAGGGATCATAGTGAACGGGATTATTAATTATTCGTTCCGACATTCAAATTTTCCAATATATTCTTTCTGTTTTAAATTAAAAGTATCTCTAACTTTAGCATTTTTTTTTTTTTTTAAATATATAACATTACATACACTCATTCCAATATCTACTGTGCAAGTCTTCAAATCGCATAGCGTACCACGACCTCACACAAAAATGGTGTTAGTTACTAATTCGTTTGTTAAGTAACTGAGTTTATTGGTGCCAAATACCGCCCTCCTCAATTCTGAGAGGACGAATGGTCTTGTTTGATTATGCGAGCGCGAGTTGATGGCTTTCATCATACATAAGCGTTACTGCCTCTTTGCTAAGAAGTATACATATAGAGTCGTAGATACATTTTATACTAATTGATTTTTTCTTTATAAGCGGCAAATCTTCAAAGTAATATCCGAATCATTAATTAAGATAATGACTGGCTTTAATTATAAAACGATGTTAATGGTCATTAGCGTTGCCTTGTGATCTAATTAATTGAGATGATTTAAAAGTATTTTACTAACTTTAGTGGCCCCGCCCGCGTGTATGTGCGTCAAGACGACACGAACGCCTATATCCACTCCCAAGTCCAATCTATCTCTGTACCGAAATCCAGCCCTGAAGGCGTAACGGATATTCAAAGTTATTTTCAAATTCATAATATGATCATCCACCCTGGATAGAAAAACCTACACTATACTGAAAATATTTTCATCCTATCTATACTTCTTATAAAAACCGNAAAAACCGGTCAAGTGCTAGTCGGACTCGAGGGTCCCGTACAAACCTGTAGGTATATTATATGATGTAACAAAAAAATATTCGTCTTGCAATTTTTCCTTTATCTGTGCTATGTCTTAAAATTTGGTACGAATATAAATCATAAAATTTGGTGAATCTTGAAATTTGGTACCAAATTTCAAGACTCACGAGTTCACAAGAGTTCACGGGGAGTAAGTACCCTGTAGATTTTGCCCTACCCTTGCGAATGTCGAAAAGTTGCAGCAAATATGGCTGTATCTTTTAATTGCGATGGCTTAGAAGTTTGATTTTTTCAGAGCTCCAAGGGACAGTAGACCTGAGTATTTGATATGAATTTCGGCTTGACACACAAGGACAACAAAGTGATCCTACAAGGGTTCCCTTTTCCTATCGAGGTATGGAACCCTAAAAACGCATTTACAATCAATAAGACGTGGCCACTAAACTCAAAAATAATACAAAATAAAATAACAAATATAAGCAATCGTAAACCATTGGTCGTCACGATTTGTGTTCAGGTTCTACAGCCTCCATTTATTAGCANTAAAATATTAGCAGTAAATCTATTTAATAAAACTTAAAATACTCTTAAATCTAACACTCTATGCGTCAGGAGTATCCCTACTTTTATTTATGTTGTTTCTGAAATTCGATAATACTATCCTTATAATGATACGTGGTTTTAACTGCTGAGAGATAATTGTATCTTTAACAAGTAACGAATTATTTAAATAAAAAACCCGACTGCGTTAATGTCTGCTATCCTTATTAAATTCAGACCTTTTTAAATATTTATTTAATTTGTTCTTTTTTAATTTTTACTGTACCCAGTGTCACTCCCACTTGCTAGAATCAAGAAATATTTTCAGTGTTGCGGAGGATTTAACAAACATTCATAAAATGGACAAAAAGAGTAGCATTTCAAACTTGAACCAAACGTTATGCCAACCCTCCTGACCAATGAGGTATAGTAGGCCAAACCCTGCTTTTTAAGAAGTGGCCAATGTGCAGCTGTGCACTGTTTAAGGTTGTTGAAAATTATCCTATTCAGCCGACTTAACTTTCCGAAGAATTTTCTGCCGCGCACAACAAAACTGTGGAATGAATTGTCGCCTGCGGTATTCCCGTACCAATACGACCTTCAAACCTTCAAGAAAAGAGCGTACTCCTTCTTAACGCACTTGTGACGGTAATCACTTACCATCAGGCGATACGTCTGCTCGTTTGCCCGCTCTATCATAAAAAGACTTAAAAAAAGAAGGTGGTTTTCAGCTTGACTATATTTTATTTTTATCTATTTATACAGCTTTATTGAACACCACTTAGTATAGAAAAAAATACAGACATAACTAGATTAAAAACTACAATTGGTATAGCAGTAGGCGGTTTTATCGCTCACAGCGATCTCTTCAAGACAAACTTTGTTCGAATATTGTGTAATTTGATTTTGGGTAGTCTAAGGTGTACCTGAGTAAGAAATAATCTAAATAGTAATCAATATATAAACTTAATACATGTGTTTACAGTAAACACACATAATTTGATTATCTACATACAAACATGATTATATACATATATATGTAAAGGTACACATAATGTCATAAATCAGTTTATGTGTTTTGTTAGTTACCTCAGAACTTTCGACTGGGTGAACCGATTTTAAAAAGCTAATGCTCCCCGTGTTGTTTCTTTTTAGTTATAATTAGATAATATCTGTAAACTNTTTATTAGCAGTAAATCTATTTAATAAAACTTAAAATACTCTTAAATCTAACACTCTATGCGTCAGGAGTATCCCTACTTTTATTTATGTTGTTTCTGAAATTTGATAATACTATCCTTATAATGATACGTGGTTTTAACTGCTGAGAGATAATTGTATCTTTAACAAGTAACGATTTATTTAAATAAAAAACCCGACTGCGTTAATGTCTGCTATCTTATTAAATTCAGACTTTTTTAAACGCTTATTTAATTTGTTTTTTTTAAACTTTCCTATACCCAGTGTCACTCCCACTTGCTAGAATCAAGAAATATTTTCAGTGTTGCGGAGGATTTTACAAACATTCATAAAATGGACAACAAGAGAAGCATTTTTATGGAATAGGGGCAAACGAGCAGATGTATCGCCTGATGGTAAGCGATTACCGCCGCCCATGGACACCCGCAACACTTGAGGTGTCACAAGTACGATGCCCGCCGTCGGGTATCCGCACTCATTCGGAGAAACACGACGCAAGCACTTTTTCATACCGGTTTTTCTGTATGATATCGCTCTGGTCGAGCCGGCCCATTCATGCGGAAGCGTGGTTCTCTTATGGTCAATTTCTCAGAACTACAATTAATTTGTGAATCATACAAAGTATTGTTCGATCTGAGTGTTACACAGCACTCAACATATTTGGAAGTGGCGAAGTACCTGCTATACCACTATGCTATCAATGCAGTCAATTAAATAGAAAATTTAAAACTAAAACTCTTGATTCTAACTTTCTTTGTGTTTAGTAAGTGTAGTGAGGCGCTCATACCCCTGTAGCACTCGGTGATTAGAAACAATCACTGAGGGTAAGCAACGACGGGGCGGTCAGTACCTGGATGGGTGACCGCTGGTTGACTGTTACCATGAGCGTTTCCGTGTTGCCGCAGTCGGTCTAGGTTGCTATCTTAGGATAACAGTCGTGGAGCTTAGTTGGAGGCATTTGGGCGGTTTAAAAACATCCAACGGCAAGATTACGTAGCCACAACGTAGTCTTGCCAGTCTCCAAGCCGCACTCGGATAGTATGGGGACATATGGCCTTAACCTTCTTCTGAGAGGCATGCCCTGGCAGTGGGACATTATGGGTTTTTGATGATGAAGTATGGTCACGGATTTAGAATACGGAGCATCTTTAGAGGCGGTTAAAAACCACTCGGGAAAACACCGTAAATAGAAGAAAAACTTGAACCAAACGTTATGCCAACCCTCCTGACCAAGAAGTGGCCAATGTGCAGCTTTAGCCTGTTTAAGGCTGTTGAAAATTATCCTATTCAGCCGACTTAACTTTCCGAAGAATTTTCTGCCGCGCACAACAAAACTGTGGAATGAATTGTCGCCGGCGGTATTCCCGTACTAATACGACCTTCAAACCTTCAAGAAAAGAGCGTACTCCTTCTTAACGCACTTGTGACGGTAATCACTTACCATCAGGCGATACGTCTGCTCGTTTGCCCGCTCTATCATAAAAAGACTTAAAAAAAGAAGGTGGTTTTCAGCTTGACTGTATTTTATTTTTATCTGTTTAAACAGCTTTATTGAACACCACTAAGTATAGAAAAAAATACAGACATAACTAGAGTAAAAACTACAATTGGTATAGCAATAAGCGGTTTTATCGATCACGGCGATCTCTTCAAGACAAACTTTGTTCGGATATTGTGTAATTTGATTTTGGATAGTCTAAGGTGTACCTGAGTAAGAAATAATCTAAATAGTAATCAATATATAAACTTAATACATGTGTTTACAGTAAACACACATAATTTGATTATCTACATACAAACATGATTATATACATATATATGTAAAGGTACACAATGTCATAAATCAATTTATGTGTTTTGTTAGTTACCTCAGAACTTTCGACTGGGTGAACCGATTTTAAAAAGCTAATGCTCCCCGTGTTGTTTCTTTTTAATTATAATTATATAATATCTGTAAACTAATCACTTACTTCTTGCCATATAAGTCATAGCTATCAAGGAGAACTTCCTAAATAGTTAACATGATCCTTTAACAAGGATCACAGAGATTAAAATCTATAAAAGTAAAAAAAAAATTGTCTCCAAACGAAGCTGGTTCCAGGATCTGAATGCATGCAAACGGCATGCGAATGATAACGAGACATCTGTCTTTATGTGAGGTAGCGCAAGCTCCGGTGGCAGAGATCGATGCTTGTGATTGTAATATGCGAACCCTTCGTACGTGCCTCACTTTAAGGGTTCCGCCAATGTTTTCAATGAAGTTTAAATCAGGGCTAACTTTTTCGAAGTGGGTGGAATGTAACTTATCATATCTCACCAAAAATAAAATTTAATTTAAAAAAAAAATATTATTTAGATGTTCTTCTCTTTAAAAGTTTCGTAATGGGGGTCTTTCTGTCATTTATTCAGTCCGTCAGATTGCCGTCAGTACAAATCGTGTAATACACATACATTTTACTAATTATTACAACTATTTTTACTGTAAGTAACATAAAACAGCAATGAAATATAGAAAGCTCTTTCAAATCGATCTCCATTGTCTTCAATAAAATATTTTTTTTATTTTATGTATCGCCTGATGGTAAGCAATAACAGCCAACCATGAATACTTGCAACACCAGAGGCGTCAAGTATATTACCAGCCTTTGGGAAATTTCCAAATGATGGGAAGAGGGAGGGCTTTGAGCTTCCGGTATCCTCACTCGTTGTTTCTCATTCACCACACGCTGTTTCACGCCGGTTTTCTGCCGTGGTATCTCTCCGGTCGAGCCGACCCATTCGTGCCGAAGCGTGGCTCTCCCACGGTCTTGCCGTAACTAGCAAAAAATAGCAATAAAATGTAAAAAGCTCTTTTAAATTGATCACCATTGGCTTTAATATACATCTTAATCATACATTAAACCATATTCTGACTTTTACTTGTTTTTAACAGTAATCATAATCTACGGAATCGTGCGCTCCGCTTGCGACACAAAGGTACTTTTTTTTTACAAAATGTGTACGACTTCAGTTCTGTATTGGTATGTACAAAATAAGTATACCGATAAAGAATAGATAATAAACCGAAGAACACAGGTGCTTTGCCCTTTCTGTTCCCTTAGGATTAGGGGTGAGGTCTCCGATCGCTTGATGAAAAGATAAAAATAATTTCTAAATTTGGGAAACACTAAAGGGTATGTACAAAATAACTGTTTTCGAATAAATAACTCAAGATGTTTCTTGAGTTATTAGTCAATAGTATTTTTGTTAATAACATTAAAATTTTTTAATGTTTCATTGACATTCTCTCAATCAGAAATTCATTCAAGCGTCAGATTAAGTTTTTATTTCAAAAGAAATAAAGAAAAAAAAAACAATGTTGCCATCCGGTTACGGCGGAATATCTACAACGAGTCGATGCTCGGCTCGTTCGATTGTCTCGATTCTCGATTTATTTTTATTCGATACTTGTCTCCAGATCAGCGAATGGGAATGCGTGAAACATTCTCCGAGTTCAATTTAATGTTTATTTGGGAAGCAAATTGCTCTCGCGTTGCTAAATTAAGACATCCATTTATAAATTTATTAAATATTTATTCTTTATGTGTGCTTCATGCCCATCAGATTATTTATTTGTATTAGATAAACTTTGAAAAGCAAAAATAACTTCAATGAGCTTAAATCGTCATATTGCTTTCATTCAAATGTATTTACTGGTAAAATATTTAAATATATTCTCGACTATTAGATGTTACTGAATACATTATTGTGATCTTCTTCTGAGCAAGATACCCGTGGTACAACAACAAGCGCGGTTAACGCCCCGGGGAGCAAAGTTAGTCTGAAATAGTAGCCTAAATTTCCTATATCATAAGCTATCTGCCAGTGAAAGTCCCGTCAAAATCGGTCCAGCCATTACAGAGATTAACCGATACAAACAGACAGACACACAAAAATTGAAAAAATATATTATTTTGATATGAGTACCGTTTCGCACACATACATATGCATTTAGTAAAAAACGGTTAATTTAATATTATAAACAGACACTCCAATTTAGTTATAAATTGCATTATTTATAGAATAGAGCAATAATGGTCAGCGTTTTTAACACATATTTGTATGACGATCATGTATACATAATTGAGATTATCATTAGCCTATCGCAGTCCACTGCTAGATGTAGGTATTTCTTCATATAGTGCACAAGTATAACAAGTATAACGCATACAACAAGCATATAAGCTAACGCAGGTAGCGTTTGCGCACATACTTATGCTCTTCTTGTGTTCTCTGTTCCTTCTCTCTCATAATCCGATGGGACGGTTAACCGACACGACCGGGGAGAGATCAGGCGCAAGAACGACAGCTTTACGTGTTTTCCCAGGCACGGGGTTTCAGACCCCTACTTTCAAACTTCGAGCTGTTATCAAGCAATTCTATAAACAGAAAAACACACAGTCAACTACCCTATTGCGCACCATTTGATTGGGTCCTTGGCTTCTCGCATGCAGTTCCTGCATTCCAGCCATTTTGCGTAAATCATCACTCCACTTGCCCTGAGGACTTCTACACTACAAAATACATAATCAAAATACTCATTAAAAACTTAAGTGACTAACTCAGATTATTTAGACCAAAGTAAAAAGAACGGAACTATTCAGACTAAAGACTATTTTACACGTTATACGACCATACACATAAAGTGTCGTACCCGATAGTCAACCTTCACAGAAATCTGAACTTTCATTGTTAAAAGTACCAACTCATTCGAGTTTCCCATTCAACGAACATTTAATTACCAACTTTATTGCAAAACAATAGAGCACAAATTTGTTATCAAAGTATTCTAATTGAATGCTTAAAATGTCCTATGTTCCTTAGTACTGGACATTATCCATTTTTACGACAGCACCTTAATAGAACCGGCGTGTTTTATCCGAGTTCAAATTCACTTACATTTATACAAATTTCAACTCTTTCTCTCGGGTATTAGAATTTAAATTGAGTTTATAATACAATTTGTAAGTCGGCCTTTTTGATTAGCAACTTCTATAGTGAGAATTGTTTTAATCTGTGGAGCTTAGTTACGTCTGTGTCTTTAAAAAACGAATGTTGAAACAGGCCTTTAATCTTAAAACTCATTAAAACGGCAATTAACTCTTAAAATCTGATTTGTTTAATTTATTTTACGTATAATTGTAATGTCAGTAGCATGGTTTACTGTTTGATCAATAGGAAATCTACCTAATCATTGAAGTTTCATCACCTAAAAATATTGCCTTCTCATTAACTTCTTTTATCGATTTTGAAGTCATCACAATCGAGAGTGGTTGTGGGATTTCAAAATCAATAAAAAAACTTTCGATTATGTTCATCCAAATTCATAAATCATATATAAAGTTGTAGCATTTGATCGAACATCTACACATTAACCGATATTATTAGGTAAGTAACAGAATCTTATGTTAGTTCAAACATGCGAACCAGTCATAAAAAAGTGTGTTTTGTTGATTATTTATAAAAAAATATTTCAATTATTTATGAAAATGTAAAATCTATAATCCTAAAATCATAAAAAAAATTTGAACCACTTCCCAGTCCATTATTACGAATCTATTGACACTTCACTTTACTCAAATCGGTTCAGCAAGTAGTTAAGGCGCTACGGGGAGCAAAGATAGACAAAACCGGATAGTCGGGTAAGAAGACTATGTGACTTCATGCGATCAAAAACGAGTGTAAAATTATTAAAAAAACCCGACTGTGCATATATTTTTTATTTTTTTAATATGCAGGTACCCAGTGTCACTCTCACGATTAAGTCGAATCTATTGACACCACTCACATAAAAATACGACAAGCCGTTTAGGCTCTAGGGCGTACTAAAGAAATATACTTGAATTTTCGTGTACTTATTCCACTTACAGACTGCACTGTTGGCCTAGTGGTTCAAGCGGTCGCCAAGCCGCTTTCTACTGGGCCAAGTATTGTGGGTTCAAATCTTACATGGGACAACACTTTGTGTGTACCACAAATTGTTGTTCGGAGTCTGGGTGTTCTTTGTGTCCGTTTCATGTAAGTTTATAAAGTCCCTCGAGACACATGATACAGATACGAGATTCATGATATTCCTAATAGGAGTTGTCTTTTATTAAAAAAAAAGCTTTTTTACTAATCAAGTCACTTTAATCACTCCATGTCTATCTGTTCTTTAACTTTTTACTACTAAATTCCTGGAACAGTTATTATAACATTTCATTAATCAGTCTCAAAGTCTGAAGAGTTTTCGCCATTAAAAAACGGATGCCAATAAATTTTCGATGTCACATTTTCCACCCATTCTCTAATTAGGCTGTTTGTAAATCTTTTAAATTGGTTAAATGACATGTGTATAAATATATCCATATACTAGCTATTGCGCGCGGCTCATCCCGCTAGTTTGTCGGCTATCATAACAGTGTCTCTGTCTGTCTGTTCTGCTTTCATGGCTAAATCGCTGCACCAATTTCAATGAAATTTCGCATGGAGATATGTAATTCCTCAGAAAGAACATAGGCCACTTCAGTATACACACGCGGGTAGAGCCGCGGGCAAAAGCTAGTGAATAATAAATCCCATCAAAAATATAAATGTGAAATGAGAGCCAAGTTCAATATTATGATATATGCCTTGTTGTTCATTCATCGACAAAAGAAGTAGTTCAATAGTCAGTCCTGAAATTTATTTAAAACAACATAAAATGTTGTGTAACAAGTTATAATACCATTTGACTGCCTCAGTGGCGCAGTGGTAGCGAATGCGACTGCTGTGCAAGAGGTCTCGGGTTCGATTCCTGAGTCGGACCAAATGTTTGTATGATCTGCAAATATTTGTTTCGGAGTTTAGGTGTTTTCTATGTATAATATGTATGTATTTACAAAAAAAAGTATATAAGTATTAATATCAGTTATCTAGAACCCATAGTACAAGCTCTGCTTAGTTTGGGACTAAATGGCGTTGTGTGTTAAAATGTCTGAACATATATCTGAACATATTTATTTCTTCTTAAAACTTATATTGAAATATATTGAAAGCTAAAGTCTGAATTGGCTAATTTTCATATCTAGCTAGTCTTATAAAAAGTTACTTCTTATTTCATCAGCTATATGTCAGTGAAAGTCTTGTAAAATCCGTTCCAGAGATTAGCCGGATTTTTTGGAAAAAAAATTGATGTTTTTATTTAAGTACCATAACTTTCATATGCGTTTAGTGAAAAACTGTTTTCTTGTCATAACAAATAAACACTTCAATTTTATTGATTTATATAGACGTTCACTTCCTTCGGCGAAGAAACTGTATATCTCCTTTGACAATTTTTTTTATCACTTTTAATTCAAAGAGTATTCTGGCATCATCATCATCATCAACCCATAACTTCCTACTGCTGGGCTCGGGTCTCCTCTCAGGAGAAAGTAAAGGCCATACGTCCCCACGCTGGCCAAGTGCGGGTTGGGGACTGGCAAGACAACGCTGTGGCTACGTAATCTTACCGTTGGATGTTTTTAGGCCTCCAACTAAGCTTCACGACTGATGTCCTGTGATAACAACCGGGACGGACTGCTTAATGTGACCTCCGAACCACGGAGACGCTCATGGTAACAAGCCACCAGCGGTCACCCATCCAGGTACTGACCGCGCCGTCGTTACTTACCCTCGGTGATTGTTTCTAATCATCGAGTGCAACTGGGCTATGAGCTCTCGTATTCTGGCTACTCTGCTTAAATGCTTATTCCTTTAAAAAGATCCTGTTTGATGTTTTATGTTAATGGACTTTTGCAGTTTTGTAATTAAACCGGATTTGTTTTATTTTTGTGATAATGTGCAATATAGCCATGCTATCTGTTTCAATCAGAGCTTTTCTTCGTACTAAGTTTGTATCAGTTTTAATTAACTCGTTAAAAATCTACGGCATCTGTTGCTGCATTGGTTTTAGAACACCGACTTTGTGGAGTAGCATACAGCATTCAATGTTTAAATCTAAAAGATCTGTAATGTAAGTTAAAGTTATTGTGTAAAATGAAGTATTTCTTTCATCACGTTTTAAAAACATTTAATACATTTTTTTTAAACTGAGTTTTTATCGATCAGTATACTTAAAACATTCCTGCTTTACGTTATATACTTTCATGAAACAATAAGAGGCCTTTGACAAATAATATCATACCTACATATAACTTAAACCTACATGCATAAAAGTTAACTGAACTATATTATTCAAAGGCATGATACTTATAAAGCCTTTTCCACTATAACTTCCAATACCAACCACAAGATAGGAGTCTCGGGTAAAGTTTTCAAACGGGGAGTGCCCCAAGGCTTCGCACTAGGGCCGTGTCCATAGCTCGTGCAATCATATCATCTGCGGCCGGCAATCAACAGTCGTTTTGTTTGCTTGCCCTGGGGTGGTTGGTGCGCGCCAAATTATCTGCAACTATATTCTGTACTTGGACGTTCATGTTTTTATTTGAGATTAAGATTTTATTTAGGTGAAGTTCTTGGTGAAATATTTGTAACATTTTGTTTATAAAGTTGATTGTTTAATTTGTATCTGTTACACGAGTATATCAATAAAATCACCCGTAACAATTTTGTTTATTGCCCCGAGACTTCTTTCGCGTTATGAAGCTCACTAGTGATCGAAATTAGACATTAATCAGTTTTTTTAGCTTTTTCCACTCTTTCTACAACTTATTAATTAATATAAACTTTAATTGTGTCAAATTTTATACTCCTTCGTTCACATAATTTTCGTAAAAAGGTGTACACAATTATTGCTTTCCGTTTTTACATATAGATTTCGTATTTCTTTGTTTTGGAAATATAAAACCCCGTGTCACTTTTCATATCTTACCACTTCCATTCTTACAAAAATCTTTTCTTAGTACGAGTTTACAAAATAAAACGTTTAAAATCCCAGCACTTTAGGCTCTACTTAGAAGAATCAACGTTCCCATAGTTTCTTCTGTTTGCTTACAATTCTTAATAGTTTAGAAACCACTAACAATCTTGATATGGCTTCGGGTCAGTTCGTCCAACGATCAGGGAAACAGCTCACACTGTAATCACGCCAGTCTACATGTCAGAAAAACTTACAGACGATATGATAAATGTGTGAAACTGTGGATGTGAGCAAGATTTGTTCTCAAGTCACGATTTTGAGGTTATATTGTTAATATTAAGTAGAAAACTGAGTGTAAGGATTCGAATGGATGTAATGTGATGTAGTGACAGAATGATTCTGACAGGTCTAAAAGGAGTCCCGTAGTTTTGAAATACCACGTGGGCTAAAATGGTAACAAATATGATGGTTTTGTTTAGAAAATAACGGAAAAAGTTATATCTAAAGGGTATTAATGCACATTTAGATTATAAAAATTCTTACATAAGGATAGAGATATTATTTATAGATCTAGTGATTAGCTATCATGGCTGCTAGAGGTATAGTTTCGAATTGTACTCAGCTCAAAAAAATGTATGATCAATTCTTTCATATGTTCTGGTTCATGGTGTAATACAATGTAATACTTGTTTGTGTTTAAAAATAATTATACGTATGTTTATCAAAAATCTGATTACCATAGCACAGGCTGTGGTAATGACGACCGTGTGCAAGATATATTAAAATACCACAGGCCACAGTATCACGTTGACCGTGGACAGTCTGCGATGTGTTAGAAAATTCAAACTAAATTCAAAATAATGAAGAAATAAGAACTACGTAATTCTGAACTGTTCAGGTAAAGTATTCTTCACAAAGTTTTCTTTTCCGAATAGATACGGTGGGTCCATATTGTGTCGTTAGCTTCGTACCGGCAAACTTTTATAAGGATGCAACCCTGTCGATGCATTTGTTGTTAAAACTTCCATCGTCTTCTTGAAGTTTATCCTTTGGTATTGTTGTGTTCACAAGTCGTAAGTTTTCTACGATAGTACTAAAGTATTTTTTACATAACAGGTGCATGAGCAGACGAAATCTAATCATTATATGTTTCTTTAACGTCAAAAGGATAAACGTAGTACATTGTTGTACAAAATACTAATACGTGACATCACTAATTTTTTTAATGTATAAATCAAAATCTATAAAGATAAATTTAATTGAAGTATCTATTTGTAATTTCAAATTAACAGCTTTCACTAAAAACGTATAACGGTATATACGGTACTTAAATCAAACAAGATTTTTTTAACTATTTGCAGAGGTTCAACAACCGCGGGTTAAACCGCGGTCAAAGGTAAAATTAAATTAAATTAAACTTATTAAACGTATAAGAAAATTATTCCTACTATAATTTAAGACGTAAATGTTATTTTAATTAATATATATTAAAAATAAAAACAAACAGTGTCGTAATCTAGTAAGAATAAGGAATCATAGACGGTAAAAATAGCTAAAGTTGTACTGGCAATAATTCTACTAACATAAAGTACGATGTTTCAATTTGAATAACGCATATTTATACATGCACATATCGACCATCTGTGATTGCAAAATATGGCCGGGATCGATATCGTGGCTTTAATTACCGACGCCCCAGGTCAAAAATTTGTTAAATAAAGGTATGATTACTCAGATGGTTATGGATTATTAATTGGCGCGTAAAAAACCCCTGTTAGGTTGTAAACACACAATGTTCATTGTTATAAAAGTAAGCTAATGAATTCAAGTTTAAATATGATCAGTTTTTTAATTTTGAGAGGTCATGTTGTATTTTATATTCATTCAACTTTCATGTTGCCTTCATAACGAGAAAACTGCAAGTATTTTTATATAATTCGACTATAAATAAATGTTCAGTTAAATGCTGTATATTTAAATTTATAGGTAAAATACAAGCAAAAATGTTGCTTTTTATACAACACTTTTAAAGATGGCGTGTGCACAAGCAATAAATAATAAATGGTATACGTATACATGAACCCATTTTTCATGCAATCAATTATAATTAAATGCAATATCATGTTCCTGCAAAACAGGGAGCGATCTATTTCGTCTTTATTTAATATAAAGTTTATTATAACTTATTACTCAGTGCCCTGGGCTTCCCCATTTCCATCCATCAGTATTGCAATCTTTAATCTGCCCGGGTACACTGTAAGCGGGACCCAATATATCATGAAACACCCACACTCTATGAAATATGAACGATATTTTTAATACTCAGCTTTTAAAAAGCATAAAATTATCTCTGAATGCATTTGTATGCGTGTAACTTTAGATTTTATTTGGCGCCAAATGCTTTGTAGACTCGTTTAAATTTTTATTATCTGTAATTTTTTTTTCATTGTTTTCATTTTTATTAGACATATGTAATTTGAAACTAACCTTTTATGTTAAAACAAAGTAGATATTGTGATTGTATTTGCCGAGACAACGCTTGTAAAGCTTGTAAAACTTGTAGACGACACATTTTATGTTGTTATTTTACAGTTTTACAATTTACATACATTTAAAACGTAAAACTCTTGTTTCCATCGAAGCAAGGAGACTGAATATGCAATTACAGTTAGCACAGACTGTCAGATGCTTGTAAAATACACAATTGATTAGTCTGTTTTAGTATGAAGATTGTCGTAAAGTTAGCAAAAGGTGAGTTTGAGTAACAAGATAAATGCTTAGCTATTGCATAAAATACATAATGGTTGACAAGCATAGTGTATATTACGTTGAGTTTTAGCATAGGTATGCTAAATGAACATAATAGATAAATTATTTAGAACCTACGTTTTACAATTGGCTTCACGGAGTGGCATTTTATGTTAATTAAAACCTTCTTAAATAAATACAGGGTTTAATCTGTGAAATATGTTAAATCGATGAAAACGAGAGTGTGTTAAAGTTCCAATTGAAATTGAGTACATTATTATGTAAAAGAAATTGCCTTTCCTGCTTACTACCTAATATTATAAATGCTGAAGTTTTTGAGGATGTTGCTCTATCACGCAAAAACTACTGAACGGACTTACATGAAACATCACAATAACTTAAAGGGCTACTTACCGCGATTTGTGAAATACACGCGGGCTGAGCCGTGACTGTAAATTAATATCGACTAAAATCATTTGCACCAAGGTAATGATTATTTTAATCTTTATATTCTGAGAAATGTGTGGTGCATGGATATTAGACTGATGATATTTGATTGACAGCGATCGACTCTCTATAACTTTTTTATATCTACTTCCTTACACATCTTATCACCGCTTTCATATTTTTTAAATTAAAGCTCTCATGTCATTAAAACTTTCTCTCTGGTCTTGAAAATGTATATATTTATTTATACTTTTAATTGTGATAACAGATTTCTATTAAAATCCTCATTGGAGGTTGATAAAAAAACTTACTAACGATTTTTAATACCAGACCTATAGGTAAGTACTTGATATTGTGTTATTAATGAAACCTGTAGCCGTGATTTATATCATTATACTTAAAAGTAATAGCTGTACCAGTTTAAAAAACATTCAGATGATATGAGTTTTAATGTCACGATTTCATATATACGATAACAAAACATAAAACATTCGTCACTCATTATTTTTATATTTAAACGCAGTTTTTAATTAAAAAGTCGTGAAACCGTTTTTTCCATTACTCAACTCAAAAATATATTCAAAGCAAGACAGATTTCAGAAGGGGTTTTCTATTTAAATTTTCTACCAAGTAGTACATTTTGTAACAAAAGTGGCAACCCTCATTCATCTGACTCTTAATAAGCCATGACATCTGGCAGTCCACCAACGCAATCAACCATTACATTTTCTCAACGAGATTTTCACGCTTCATTCATGCGGACCGTACCCACCTACAATAAAAAAAATGTCAAGAGATCGAGGCATCGCATCATTCATCCTAACCTAATTTCATTTGCGACTGTCAGCGGTCAAATGAAACCTATTTTTTATTGTTACTAGTTCATAAGCAGTTAGTAGAATTTGTTTAATTTATTTTCTCTTAGTCATATTTCATTTTATTACTGTATTTTACTAACAATTATTAACTCACCATTAAAAGACGGGGCTATTTAAGACAGATACAGTAGAGTTCAAGTACTCTTATCTTATAAAATAACTCTGCTTCTCTAATTGTAAAATTAAATGTTAGATGTCAATAAATTTATTTTGTGTACTAAGATAATTTCGACATTGAGTTAAGATACAGGGTTAGTTTTTTATTGCAAAAAGGTTTCATTGTGTGGCACATTATCAGAGAAAATGAAAATCCATACACATTTTATTACGATTCACAGATTCATTTGACAGACTTCATATTACATTTTTAGATCTAATAATACCTAGATTAAGACCTTTCAGCGAATATAATCAAGGGGAAACATTAGCATATAAAGCAAGACATCGTTGTTATACGACGGCTATTACGGAGGAAATCCTGTCACCAATTAAGCTTTAATTTCAGGGAATGGGAATAGGCGGTTGACGAGTTTCGACATATAATACAGATTGGCACAGGGAACAAAGTTCACTAAATTTTAATACGCCTTTAATGCTTTCACTTGTAACTATGTTAAAGTATCTTTAAAGTTAATTTTATCATATTTTTTATTTAATTCTACATGAAGTTTTTTACGTATAAGTATTTGAATGATTATTTGGTGAATTTTCTAAAAATGAATCCTAGCTAGATCGATTTGTCGCCCCCCGAAGCCCCCTGCTTACTAAATTTCACGAAAATTGCGTGTTATCCGCGGTACAACGATAACGCTGCGCGGCAAAGATAATTTAAAAAAAGGAGCCCAAGTTGCTCCTTATTACACCAGCTTTCTGCCAGTGAGAGTCCCGTCAAAATCAGTCCAGCCCTTCCAGAGATTAGACGGAACAAACATACAACAGTATATTTACCGTGTAAACATACGTATGCCTTTAGTAAAAAGCGAATATTGTAATATTACTAACAGAGACTCCATAAGAACTGCTGTTAACCCTGTGGAAAGGTATTAGATACCATTTATAATCTGAATAAATTAATTTCACGATAAAATTTCACGATCATCCCTGACTTGTGCAATTTGTGACTTCATTTTCGTTCTTATCTTTTTCTTCAGACCGAAGGTATATAGGGGATTGAACGGGAACATAATGTAACTTTAAGGAAGAAAAAGGATTTTTAAAATTGCTTTGACTAAAATCATGAGAATTTATTTAAATAGAGCTGAAGATTTATTTATAGAGGTTTAAACGTCTGTGGTAGATGCTCAAAAATACCAATTTGATCATAATTTATTTTTACATCAAAATTGTTCGCGCAAAAACACAAAATTATGAACAAACTTTTTTGTCCTCCACAAACAGGAGATACTAAATTCAATTCATGAATAACATTTACAAACGGAATTGTAATTATTTTAGAAAAAATATACCATCCTTGAATACATTATAGTAGAAAATATATTTTCCTGTCGTACACACAAACGGGCACTTAAAAGATGACAGCTCAAATTACGCGACGCGCCTGCGTGTAGCAATTAATGAGCTTATTTCGCGCGCTTTTTATTTATCGTTCGAATGTCATTATGAAGCAAAGGAACTTGTGTCATAATCCTCTTTGCTTGTGCGTAAGTCATATTTATTTTGTTTCGTGTTGCGAGATTTTCTTAGAAAGTGCGTTTAATTTTGATTTCTGCGTATTAACGGATAAATATAGAAGCGAGGTTGTATGTTATAAAACTCGTTGTTACAAATTGCTCCCTCAAAAGTACTACATTTTATGTTAATATTTTTCTAATTTTGCTGCAATATCTGAGAGTCAATAAAAAAAGAAGTATGTAGCAGATGCACAGGAAAAACGCGGTATAATCCGATACCGCTCCTTACATCCTTTCCTTGTCTTTCAGAATTGTTTCTGTTTTTTAACCAATGACCAATGAATGCACTCTATGTTAGTTGGCTATCAAATATGTAGATGATAAATCTTCTATGCACTTATGACCTTATTTATTTGTTACAGGTACTTATTTCAAAAGCCAAGACTGATAATCTACGTGTAAGCTGAAACTCTTTCTGTACAATATTTTGATGTTTTGTATTAAACCTATCTTCTTATCTACCTGCGGGCTATTCTCGCCACATATTGTGTTTGCAATGTATATATGCACAAAAAATAAAAATGTTATAAGAAAAACAACTACCGAAGGAGGAAAAATCCTATCTAAACAAGAGACTTTCAATGGCCGTATAAAAATTACGTTACGTTTCGTTTCATGGAACTTTTTCGCCGATTTTTTAGTGCAAATTTTGATTCGATTTAGGAACGCTCTTTTTTTTATTTTTTAAAGTTCTGAAATATGCGTTCGAAACGTCAGAATGCGAAGCGTACCGAATGGAAGCGAGACGGAACAAGACGGAACGAATAAAACAATGCCCGCTAAAACCTTGCAACACAGAGCTCTCAATATTTTATGTCATTTTGCCTTTAAATATTATAAAATTGTTTTGCTGCTTACTGAAGTATTATACTATACAATGGATAAAACAATTTATGTTTTAAGAATCTAGAAAGAGAGAATCTAGGGATAAGAATTGATGAATGATTTTATCACCATCATCATCATCGCATTGAACAGTCCACTGTTTTCCACTTCCACAGTCCACTGTCACACAAAATTATATCAAACGAGAGATCTATATCTCTCGTTTGATATAATTTTATCGACCTATCACCTGAAGATACACGAGTGATACAAGTGATTTGTTGTCTTTCTGAGATTTTCTACTCCCCCCAGCCCTATTTAAGTCGAGTGAGAGGCCTTTGGTACGGTAAGTTCTGGCGCCAATAAAATAGCTCCGCTTGAAAATTACAAACTTGTTGCGAACACGAAATTAACAACATTTCGTTTATAGCTTTAAATGTATTTCGTGGTATGGATATATTGTTTTAAAATAATTGACGGATCGAGAATGTTATGACAACTTTGACAGACGAAATAAATTCTTATTGTTTATGGTGCAGAGTGTTTACTTTTTATAAACAATTCGTTATTTTTGGAATTGATTTGAAAGCAAAACACGTTTTCTTACCTCCAAGATGACTGTTTATTTTAGTCTTAAATAAATACAATATTGTTTAAAATGATTCATATGTGGGTGTACCTAAATACTAATTTTAAAAATTATACTACTGTAAAGTCAAGGTTAAATGCAGAAAAGCTGCTAAAATTAAAGTCATACTGGCAATATTGTAGTTGGGGGATAAGATTTCAAACACGCACTAAACGATTATTGAAGGAATGGCTTTAATTCTTTGAAATGCTTCAAGTAAAAACTGTAGTTTGGACTCGAACAAATACTAACCTATACGTTTCCAATATAAGGTATAATTTATCTACACACATCTTACTGCTGATAAATAATAAGAATTCTTTGTTTGAATACATCAGTTATAAGTTTATAGTTTTTTAGTTTTTCTTGTTTATCTACAACAGCAATCTGTTGTATAATTAGACTTGAAAAAAACCTTTAAATAGGTCACAGAGCAAGTTTAAAAGGTTCAGAACATGAAGGAGGCCCAAATTACTTCCACAAGTTATACAAAGTAACAATTTCGTAAATTATAGTTTATTAAATACCATATAAAGACTTCACGTAGTAAATTTCGTAACTTAAGCTCTTAACAAGACAAACAAACTGAATTTATAGTGCGTTTTACCGCCAAAACTGATGACAACAAGATGGCGACAGCGACGTTTAGGCGGGAACTTGCAACAGATGCTTATCGACTCTTCAAACGGCGAATGAAGGCAAATCACAGCATTAACACAATTATTACTAAGTTTATTCAATTCTTTACTTTCTAAGCAAGTTCTTAACTGTTTATAGTGTAGTTAATGGTTAGTTATTTTTCATTAAGGCGCTCAGACTTTTCGACGACAACCCATGGGAGGACGACTAAGACCGCCTGAACTTACATTCTTCTTTTATACATATGTGCCTGCCAAAGTGACTCTACTGTGCCTGATGGAAAACATGAGCAGAATCCATAAGTAGTGGTCACCATACTTAATACCAACACAAATAAAGTAACAATGCAGCATGGTGGCCTACTGACCATCGGCATTATCGAGGCTCCGATTTCGCACTCACCAATGTAATACAACACGAATGCCGTCTTCTGCCAGTTTTAATTATTCTGTTTTGGTGTAATTTAATAATTTTTTTCTCAGGAATGAATGTGATCACTTATTTAAAGACTTGCTGGGCGTCGCACGCCCTCTGTCGTCGATTCTGCTAAGTAGACGGTTCTTCAGCCACCATTTCGACATGTATCATGCCACACAAACAATGTCCCTATTCTGTAAGCAAACTGCTGTGATCCTATTTTGGTGTTTATTTCACAGCTCAGAAAAGCGAGGTGGTATGTTTCTTATTGTGTTATATGTCTATCCTTAATATGTATCTAGTAATGCATGTATAAGTATATTTATCAACAGTTTTAGTTTTAACAAAACCCAGGCTTTGCTGATTTTGGGGTATTGTGTAAGTATTGTCAAGTTAAATATTTTTACTACAAGTTATGCGCATATAACATCGATACGTGACGCCACACTGAGTTCAGCCCTCGTGGGAAATAACTGTCATGGGATTCTCCAGTGCTCCCACCCCGGGCAATTGTAAATAGGGTACATTTCATCTGAAATATCTTTAAAATAAAAACCATGTATCGCCGCTGGCTAATGTACCGTACCCACCTTCAATTTATTATTGAATAAAATCCTTTTTTTGTTCTCAACTCATGCATTTAAACTTTCGTATGTAACATGTCTTTTTTGCAAACATTATTTTGCTGAAAACGAATATTGGGGCAAGTGTACTTATTCTTTTAAATAAAATAAGACAGAGTATTGGACGAGATCGTTTCAGCTCTTAATACCAAGTATCGCAATGCATTTTTATTAAATGGTCATCTTAAAATTGTTCAGCCATTTTAGCCGTAAATACGTGTACCCTTAATCTTATTAGATTTGTCTGTCTCCTAGAGTCAGACACTGCATTTCTCGATCAAGTCTTTTTTTATAATATCTATTGCCGCTATCCAAGACCAAAACACGGTCTTGAATGACTGTCTTGATCGCGAGTGCGTTCAGCTCCTTTCAGAAGATATCACCAGTTATTTAAAGCCACACGCTTGAGAAGTTGTGTTTAGCAGGTACAAATCTATTTTATTGATGTATTCGTAATCATAGTCATCTGCCTTTTGAGGTCCACTGCTGAACGAAGGCCTCTCTAAAGGAAAAGTTTTATTACCGTGGGGAGCCACGCTTCGACACGAATAGGGCGACTCGATCGGAGTGATACCACGGTCTCACAGAAAACCGGTGTGAAACAGCGCTTGCGCTATGTTTCCCCGAGTAAGTTAGAATACCGGTGGCCCACCCTTCCCCTAATCCCCGAAAGGCCGGCAACGCACTTGTGACGCTTCTGGTGTTGCGGCTGTCCACGGGCAGCGATAATCGCTTACCATCGGGCGATACGTCTGCTCGTTTGCCCCCTATTCCTTTAAAAAAAACCTATAAAGAATTTTCTAAAATAACGTTAGCATTACTCCACGATTTTCATTTTAAAGTACATTCTCTAAACAATATTTAGTACTATTATTAACTAGACTGTATAAATAAAATAGTAAATAATTTCTCTGAGTAAACATTGTAAATGATCGAGGTTTTACCCATATTTGGTCCTAAAATGAATGAAACCTTACCTTGTATACGTATAAAATTTATAATTTACCATTGTTCCGAGTTCGTATTATTTCCATAAATCACCCTTAAAGAAATTCAATATTGAACTTAACAAGGGACTTTCATTGTTTATAAGCCTTTGTTTTAATTTTCCTTACATTTTATAGCGTTGTAAGTAAATATTACAAGTAAAAGAAGTGATTACTAAATAATAAACCGATAGAAAAAGAAGAATACCCAGTTTATAAGTGAAGAGGCTAAACATGAGTAGAAGAACATAATTAATGATAATAAAAACTCTTGTGTGGGTATTATTGCCTTGACTATATAATAAGAGTATTGAAATTTTGCGTATTTGCTTAAGATCTTCTTAACACAAAGACGGTATGAAATATAAACAAGTAATAAATTATTTAAAAAAAAAACTAAATAGATTGGCTATATATTTTTTAATTTTTTTTATTAGATTTCCCAGTCTCACTCTCACGACTAAGCCGAATCTATTGACACGACTCACATAAAAATACGACAAGTCGTTTAGGCTCTAGGGCGTGCTAAAGAAATATACATACTTACATATACTCGAAAAATATAACCCTCTGTCTTTCGCAGTCGGTTACATACAAGATTTGTCTACTTTAACTTTTTAATAACT
>PKRV01002753.1:83983-112836 GCA_003709505.1 Hyphantria cunea
TGATGGTTTCTTTGATATTAATCACCGTTACTATCATGGTAAAAGGCTTTTGTACATATCTGTTGATATTGTCATCATATATAATGGCGTCTGTTTGCTAAAGCTGTTTTCGCTCACGTAAACTAAATTTATGTCCAAACAAGTGCTTTATTTAAAAAGGTTTTTAAAACAAACTTTTATTACTTATTAATAAAAAAATAACTTTCAGCTCTTTCCTTTGATACCCATATTAGGAGCGTTGTTCAGAACTATGTTAGCCGCCATGATTACAGACAAACATCGGAACAGGTGAAACTAAATCAAAGTTTACAACCAAAAAGTTTATAATATAAGCTTGTAATAGTGCTATCCTACTAACATTATAAACGTGAAAGTTTGTATGGATGGATGTTTGTTAATCTTTCACGTAGATTTCAATGAAACTTTACAGTAATATAGCTGATACATCAGAATAACACATAGACTACTATTTGCCGCGATAACCGACATATATGCGGGCGGAGCCGCGGGCATAAACTAGTTTTCTATAATATGTGTTTTTGGTTTTTTCCTCTAGAACAATGTTCCTAAAATGCTCTCAAAAAATCCTTTTACCTATAAAAACCAAATTCGCGTTAGTTTGTTTAGTTATTTGTAACGTGGTTTGATACATATTTATATGTTCTATGGAACTGAATTTATCTTCAAAATGATTGCATTACCTAGGCTTTGGTATTTCTTTTATTTTCATTTTCCTGCACTACATTATAACGCGAAACAATCTTTTTAACAACAGTTTAAAATCTAAACATCCATTCGCGCCAATTTAAGTCCAGCAATTTGTCAGGATTACTGCCAAGATGATAAATTATTGCCGACCTACAAATTCACTGCTAATTTTGGCGGGAAAGAAAGAAGATGTCGACTGCTTATCTTAAAAGGGACATGGCAAGGCGAAAAGGCTTATAACTATTTAAGCTCATGGGATTTGGAAGTAATTTATTTTACAACTGTTTTTGCTCGTGGCCTTAATCGAATAACTACTACAGTCAAGCAACTATATAGTCCTTAGAATGTAGGTTGATCTCTGAGACAGATGTCAATGCACTTAATTTGTGATAAAACTGGCGCGTCAAGAATAAAATAGAGGTGATACAAAATAAAATTACTTTTTCAAACTTACTTCGTTGCTTTCGTAGCCATTTGTCACAGAGATCAAGCTATATTTTAAGGACTGTAGATCTTATTTCTCATATCCCTGTATGACTATTTTCTTAACTTCTCTTCTTATACTAGCTTTTGACCACGGCATCGCCTGCGTGTACGCCGAATGTCGCGACATAAGTAGCCTTGGTTCTTCCGTAAAAATCAAAATAACTGCATTCAATTTTCTTTCTTTGAAATCGGTTCAACATTTTAGCCATGAAAACGCAACAGATAGAATATTAACATGTACTAGCTGACCCGCACAACCTCGTAAAGGTAAAATTACCTTATTAACTTCGATTGCCAACAGTGTCAGTATCAGAGAACAATATTAATGCCAAACAAAAGTACACTACGCAAGACGCATGTGCATTGACTCGGACGTTTTATCAAGATTACAGTGTCCATGAGTAACTCTCGCAGATAGTGTTGAGACGTTGATCAATCGACTTTAGTACTCCAATCGATAGCGAGAAATCGAATTTTATCGGATTTTTTGTTCGAACATCTTGATTTATTCGAATGAAAATTTGCACAGTTTTATATCGCATTAAAGTCAATTGGTTTTGTTTTATTTATTCGTTGCTTTTATCTTAACGAATGACAGATTTTGATAAAACTCGTTTCGTAAATCCTTTGACCGCACCAGATAACCGACTTCCAAAAAGGAGGACGCTCAATTCGATGGTTTATTTTTATTATAGGGAAATAATAATAATCCACCAATTGTTTATGAATAGATTTTGATTATTATTGTTCTATTTGTAAGGTTATGTAAGTATGCTTCTCATCTAGACCCATCTGAACTCGGGAAGAAATATCTACATTAAGGATTAGCACGCACTGCGATTAAACACCCGCGTTTTACCGCAGGCCTGAAATCGCAACAAACTGCAACTGTAACACATAGCTTTCAATACAAGCGCACGCATTAACGACTTTTTTCAGTGACTGNGGTGACTGATTTTAAAATCGTAACTTGCTACGTTTTGTTCGCGGATTGAAAATGCGCAACTTTTTTTGTGTTCCATCGTTTTTTTTTTAACTTAATTTACACATGTCACAGTCTTAAGTCTGCCAAACTGTAGGACAGTTTGTCGGCAGAAGTTCTCTTAAATATACATTATATAGTTTTAAATCACTTCATCAAGAATACTAGTTGACTATATTTACAAGGCAATCAATGGCCCATAAAAACGAAAAGAAAAAGATAATGCTTCGCATCAGTTAGGGACATTGCGAAAGGTAATATTTATGAAGTTCATTTTTGAAGTGCTTTTTCGAATGTACTAGTTTTATTAGCTCATTCAATAAAAATGGTACCACATATCTACTTGTTCGTTTACCAAAGTAGTTGGTGATTTCGGAACGGCAAGTTTCTTCTTTTTGGCTAGACGGGTTGGGTACACATGTTCTCGTTGAATTTTATGCCGTTGCTTGTTGAATAAGTAACAGTACCACCTTTTTTATAATTAAAAGAATCTGTATTGATTAAAAAACTTATTGGGATGCTGTTGCACGCTGTTGTACATTTGTAAAAGTATCATTCTAATGTCTTTGATCGGTTAGTGGATGTACTCAGTGCGTATGGCGACGGCGTTGTGTACGTTTTCTATTTTTAATCTCAATATTAAAGTCACAACACATGCTGCTCGCCAGAAATCCATGATGTAACAAAATTAAATTTAATAATTAAATGTAATTTCCCCGGATAGTAAACAAAACGAAAAACAACCCCAAATACAAGGGTGAAACGCAAACATTCATTTAATCCTCAACACGAGTAGGTAATTAATAATAAAATAATTAATTATTGTTAAATGTGTACGTATCCGATTTCGGAATGAAGAGTGGAGCCCGAAGAACCGTAGTTTCCACTTATGGGGGTTGAGGGGTTATTTGATCCACTCAAGAGAATTAAATACGAAGTGATTGTATGGTGTATTATTTATAATTAATTTCAAAATGTAATTGTATTTGTTGTTAAAGTTCGTAAAATTTGGTTGGTTATGTGTTTAAGGTTTGAGGGAGATGAAATTCTTCATACATTGCTTTGGAGATACAATCGAGTCAGTTCGGATTAGTATAAATAAATATTTTGACATCTGAGCAGCAGAGCTTGTACAATGAAAACTGATAGAATTGTTCTACACTTTTTTTTGCAAATACATACATATTCTAAATAGAAAACACCCAAACTCCGAAATAAATTTTGTAGGTCATACAAACATTTGGTCCTATCCGGGCATCGAACAAAGATCTCACTGCGCGGGCGAGGCAACCAATGACGTATCATGATGACTGTCGATTAAAGCTTTGAACAGATGAGATTGAGATTTCTTCTAGCTTCGCCCCATGGCTTTGCCTCGGGGCTTAGCTGGTTCTCCATAAATATCGCATATGACATAACCCTTTTTAAATTAAATATCAGATTGTTTTATTCTATCTAATACTTTTTTTATGGAATAGGGGGCAAACGAGCAGACGTATCACCTGATGGTCAGCGAATACCGCCGCCCATGGACACCCGTAACACCAGAGACATCACAAGTGCGTTGCCGGCCTTGGGGGATGGGGAGGGGGATGAGGGGAAGGGTTGGATTATGGGCCTCCGGTATCCTTACTCACTCGGTGAAACACTGCGCAGACGCTGTTTCACACCGGTTTTCTGTGAGGCCGTGGCATCACTCCGGTCGAGCCGGCCCAAGTATGAAATGCTAATATTATAAAGAGGTAAAGTTTCTTACTTATATTTATACTTAGGAAGTACTGACCCGATTCTGGAAATTTTTTCACAAACAGAAAGCGACACTATTAAGGAGCGCCATAGGCCAAATTTTATTATGATTGAACAAAAAAATCAGTTAAAAATTATACTATTTGTAAATCAAGTCGAAGAAATGCGGTTAGCTAACGCGAAGAGAAGTGGGCATGGGATGGCTAGTTTTTGAACAGTAACATTAATTGTATATAGTAAAAAATCATGGAGGTAAGAAGGCCAACGGCCTTCCTTACAGAGGAGCGTCCTAGCTCTCTTAGGACATGCAAAAATTGACTTAATATCCAATCCAACAGGCGTTATTTTGCAAAAATAATATCTGCTAAACAGTTTTCTATCGGTTCTCTCCTAAAATTAATCGTACCATTAATTATATTGAACTCAAATCTAATTAAGTCAAAGTCCCCTCAGACAGGAAGCACTCACCGTTAACGGAGGCTGGAGTACATCTGTGTTCTACCTACGGCAATCGAAGTATACTAATCAGATCAACGTCTTCGCATTAGCAGTACCTAAGTGCCGAGGGACACGGTCGAACTTTTAGCTATTACTGTTGTGACCACAGGAATTTTCACGTAATTAACTGTTGTTATAGTGGAGATAAGTGCTGGCTTGTTGGACTTTTAACAATAGAAATCTTTTTAACTTTGTCCTGGCTTTAGGAAAATTTAAGAACCTTTAAAACTTAGGCCCTGTTTCACCGGGTACAGGTACAGTCTAAGTTTCGGCCTATCTGACCAAAAATTTGGTGTATCTTGTATATATAATTTGATCAATTTTATATCTATTATCTAGGTATAATGTCATGACAGTATACATTTTTTTATTTCGTCATAATTTGTTACTGTTTAACTTAAACAGTTGAGGCACTATTCTATAAAAAGAAAAAACAAGAAATAAGGATCGCGTTATCCTCAGATTTCCTATTTTCTAAATCATTTTTTTGAAATGTTCTATCTGTGAAAATATTTACCGTNTATTGGGATGCTGATGCACGTTGTTGTACATTTGTAAAAGTATCATTCTAATATCTTTGATCGGTTAGTGGATGTACTCAGTGCGTATGGCGACGGCGTTGTGTACGTTTTCTATTTTTAATCTTAATATTAAAGTCACAACACATGCTGCTCGTCAGAAATCCATGATGTAACAAAAATAAATTTAATAATTAAATGTAATTTCCCCGGATAGTAAACAAAACGAAAAACAAACCCAAATACAAGGGTGAAACGCAAACATTCATTTAATCCTCAACACGAGTAGGTAATTAATAATAAAATAATTAATTATTGTTAAATGTGTACGTATCCGATTTCGGAATGGAAAGTGGAGCCCGAAGAACCGTAGTTTCCACTTATGGGGGTTGAGGGGGTTATTTGAACCACTCAAGAGAATATGAATATGAATACGAAGTGATTGTATGGTGTATTATTTATAATTAATTTCAAAATTTGATTGTATTTGTTGTTAAGGTTCGTAAAATTTGGTTGGTTATGTGTTTAAGGTTTGAGGGAGATGAAATTCTTCATACATTGCTTTGGAGATACAATTGAGTCAGTTCGGATTAGTATAAATAAATATTTCGACATCTGAGCAGCAGAGCTTGTACAATGAAAACTGATAGAATTGTTCTACGCTTATTTTTGCAAATACATACATATTCTAAATAGAAAACACCCAAACTCCGAAATAAATTTTGTAGATCATACATACATTTGGTCCTATCCGGGCATCGAACAAAGATCTCACTGCGCGGACGAAGCAACCAATGACTTATCATGATGACTGTTGATTAAATCTTTGAACAGATGAGATTGGAATTTCTTGACGATAACTGATATAATAACCTGAATCTAAATTTCAGTTCATCTATACGAATAAATAAAATTGGAGTGTCTGTTTGTAATGTTAAAATAACCGCTTTTTACTAACTGCATATGTGTACGCACGTACGTACGTACTGTATGTATGTACACACGGTACATATACCAAAAAAAAATCCTTACAGTTTTTGGCTATCTGTTTGTTCCGGCTAATCTCTGGAAAGGCTGGACTAATTTTGACGGGAGTTTCACTGGCAGATAGCCAATGATATAAGAAATTACTTGGGCTACTTCTTTGTAGACTAGCCTCGCCCCGCGGCGCTACAGCACTAAACGCGCGTATGAAATAACCTATTTTAAAGCAAATATCAGATTTTTTTATTCTATCTAATACTAATATTATAAAGAGGTAAAATGTCTCACTTTGTTCGTATACTTCGGAAGTACTCATCCGATCCTGAAAATTCTTTCACAAACAGAAAGCGACACTATTAAGGAGCACCATAGGCCAAATTTTATTATGATTGAACAAAAATATCAGTTAAAAATAATACTATTTGTATATCAAGTCGAAGAAAAGCGGTCGGTTAACGCGAAGAGAAGTGGGCGTGGGATGGCTAGTTCTTGAACAATAACATTAAGTGCATATAGTAAAAAATATTGCAGGTAAGAAGGCCAAAACTTCCTTTCAGAGGAGCGTCCTAGCTCTCTTAGAACATGCAAAAATTGACTTAATATCCAATCCAACAGGCGTTATTTTGCAAAAATAATATCTGCTAAACAGTTTTCTATCGGTTCTCTCCTAAAATTAATCGTACCATTAATTATATTGAACTCAAATCTAATTAAGTCAAAGTCCCCTCAGACAGGAAGCACTCACCGTTAACGGAGGCTGGAGTACATCTGTGTTCTACCTACGGCAATCGAAGTATACTAATCAGATCAACGTCTTCGCATTAGCAGTACCTAAGTGCCGAGGGACACGGTCGAACTTTTAGCTATTACTGTTATGACCACAGGAATTTTCACGTAATTAACTGTTGTTATAGTGGAGATAAGTTCTGGCTTGATGGACTTTTAACAATAGAAATCTTTTTACTGTCCTGGCTTTAGGAAAATTTAAGAACCTTTAAAACTTAGGCCCTGTTTCACCGGGCACAGGTACAGTTTAAGTTTCGGCCTATCTGACCAAAAATTTGGTGTATCTTGTATATATAATTTGATCAATTTTATATCTATTATCTAGGTATAATGTCATGACAGTATACATTTTTTTATTTCGTCATAATTTGTTACTGTTTAACTTAAACAGTTGAGGCACTATTCTATAAAAAGAAAAAACAAGAAATAAGGATCGCGTTATCCTCAGATTTCCTATTTTCTAAATCATTTTTTTGAAATGTTCTATCTGTGAAAATGTTTACCGTTCATTTCCGGGAAATAACATTTTCTAAAATCGTAAAATTTAATTTAAATTTCTAACCTTTGAGTCGTGAATCGTGGCTCTTACATCGCCAAACCGCAGGTCTGCATTTGGCCCCTGGGGGGCACTGGGGCCCCTCTTGCTTTGAATTCGCACCTCGCTGCACCGATTATATTACGGACGGGAATAATTCGACGAACAGTAATGAGGGAAATACGAATGCCGTCTTGTAATGTTCGAATATGTTATACATTCGCGTGTTATACGATTTTCGGCTTAAGACAGATTTAAATAAAGATAATAATAGCTTTACATAGGTCATAGTCGACCGTGTGATACTAAACTATGGTTTAAATAGAGCAGGAAAATAATGGCCGGACATCTATATACCAGGTCTTTCCAAACGAATTTAAAGTTGATCTATTTTAGCGGGCTTTTAACGGCGTAGAACTTATTATACACGTTAGCAGTAAATGTGGGAGAGCCACGCTTTGGCATGAATGGGCCGGCTCGACCGGAGTGATACCACGGCTTCTCATAAAACCGGTGTAAAATAGCGCTTGCGCTGTGTTTCACCGAGTGAATGAGGATACCGGAGGCCATACCCCAACCCCTTCTCCCATTCCTATCCTCCTCCCCATCCCCCAAAGGCAACGCACTTGTGAGGCTTCTGGTGTTGCGGGTGTCCACGGACGGCGGTAATCGCTTACCATCAGGCGATACGTCTGCTCATTTAGCCACTATCCCATTAAAAAAAACAATAGTACAAGAACCGGTGAAGATCGACTTACACCCATCTGATAACCAGTTCAAACTTTTTTTTAATTGTATTAATTAATGAACACATCTACGATAGCTTGCCAATCGCAAAACTGCCAGACTATTATTTTTATTAATTTTATTGTTGGTTTTTTCTCAGGCAAGCCTATTATACCATTAGATTACTAACGGATGCGTGTAAGTCGATCTCCACCGGCTCTTAAACTATAAATTACTGTTAAATTATTAAAATGTGTCTTACCAACTCAAAAGGAGTATAATTAAATAGGAATATTCAACTACTACGCTGGCTTTCCTCACTCTGCTTCGGCCTGTTTTGACCATTCATGAGCAAGTCTTCTTAAATGTACGCTACATATCGAAGACTTCTTTCCTTCTTTTCTGTTCTTTATTTCATCTTTTTTAGTTAAATTTACCAATATATCTGAAATGGACATAAAGTACTCCCAGACGAAGAACAACAATTTCTGAATCAAATTATAGTTTTCTCCCATGTGGGATTTGAACCCTCAACACTTAGCCAAGTATGAAGCGGTGCTACCGCTTAAACCACTAGGTCATGCGTGTAGTCATGTTTCATGCAGTTTTGATTCATTATAATATATATCGCAGAAGAACTACCCTGTTACTTTACTTCTAACGGTCATAATTATTCTAACGGTCATAATTTAAGGAAAAATCTCTCAGTATCTCATTTCAAATTGTTTGTTTTCGAACGAATCAAAACACTCTTATTTTGGATGTTTTAAAAAAGTGTTATGTCTGGAATTGGCATTCCAGATTAATATGGCAGCCTTGTAGTCTCTTTATTAATACACATTAATAACAGTATTAACTGGTATTTACTGCATAACTGGTAAGTACTTTCTATTTTAAAGATCTATAGACATATTTACCCAATTAATTAGTTACAACTTTATTTGTAAATGCAAACATCCGACTACCTAGGCAAATATATCTTGCAAGCAAACATTGGAAGTGGCGACCTCCAACGTAGCAGGCATATTGCAGTATTCTACAATGTAAACAATCGTTTTGTTCTCTACAATAAAATATACTTTTTTTTACAATTTTGGACATTAAATACGACAGTGGGGCAAAACAAGCATCATTATCATCATCAATCATCAAATGTCCCGCTGTTAGGCTCGGGTCTCCTCTCAGGAGAGGGTTAAGGCCATACGTCCCCACGCTGGCCAAGTGCGGGTTGGTGACTGGTAACACAACGTTGTGGCTACATAATCTTGCCGTTGGATGTTTTTATACCGCCCGAAGGACTCCAACTAAAGGTTATGACTGTTATCCTATCAAAACAACCGNATTCTAACCTCTTAAGGTGGGCGACGTACGGCAGGATACCGGAGGCCATACCCCAACCCCTTCCTCCATCCCCATCCTCCTCTCCATCCCCCAAAGGCCGGCAACGCACTTGTGACGCCTTTGGTGTTGCCGGTGTCCATGGGTGGCGGTTATCGCTTACCATCAGGCTATACATCTGCTCGTTTACTTGCTATCCCATAAAAAAAAACAATAGTACAAGAGCCCGTGAAGATCGACTTACACCCATCTGATAACCAGATCAAACTTTTTTTTTGATTGTATTAATTAATGAACACATCTTGCCTCTCGCAAAACTGTCACGATTATTTTTTTTTACAAATTTTATTGTTGGTTTTTTTCTGAGGCAAGCCTATACCAGTAGATTATTTAAGGATGGGTGTAAGTCAATCTTTACCGGCTCTTAAACTATAAGTTACTGTTAAAGATATTATTTAGGAATATTCAACTACTAGGCTTTACTCGCTCTGCTTCGGCTTGTTTTGACTATTCATGAGCAGGCCTTCTTAAATGTACGCTACATATCGAGGACTTCTTCTTTCCTTCTTCTCTGTTCGTTGTTTCATCTTTTTTAGATAAATTTACCAACATACCTGAAATGGACATAAAGAACTCCCCAGACAACAAGCTTATGAATCACATATAGTTTTGTCCCATGTGGGATTTGAACCCACTACACTTAACCAACGGCGCGACTGCTTAAACCACTAGGTCATACGTGTAGTCAGGTTTTATGGAGTATCGCAGAAGAACTACATTGTTACTTTACTTCTAACGGTCATACTTTAAAGAAAAATCTCTGTGTCTCATTTTAAATTGTTTGTTTTCGAACGAATCAAAACATTCTTATTTTGAACGTTTAAAAAAGTGTTATGTCTGGAATCGGCCAATATGTATGCCTTGTAGTCTCTTTATTAATGGACATTAATAGCAGAATTACCTGGTATTGTAGTACTTTCTATTTTAAAGATCTATACACGTATTTACCCAATTAATTAGTTACAACTTTATTTGTAAATGCAAACATCCGCCTACCTAGGCAAATATATCTTGCAAGCAAACATTGGAACTGGCGACCTCCAACGTAGCAGGCATATTGCAGTATTCTACAATGTACGTAATACGTAAATAATCGTTTTGTTTTTTTACAACTTTGGACATTAAATACGACAGTGATCAATCATCAAATGTCCCGCTATTAGGCTCGGGTCTCCCCTCAGGAGAGGGTTAAGGCCATACGTCCCCACGCTGGCCAAGTGCGGGTTGGGGACTGGCAAGAATACGTTGTGGCTACATAATCTTGCCGTTGGATGTTTTTATACCGCCCGAAGGACTCCAACTAAAGGTTATGACTGTTATCCTATGATAACAACCGGGACCGACTGCTTAACGTGACCTCCACCCATCAGCGGTCACTCATCCAGGTACTGACCGTGCCGTCGTTGCTTAACCTCGGTGATTGTTTTTATTCACCGAGTACGAATGATCTATGATTGCCTCCTGCTATTAAGCATACTTAAATATTTCTCAACACATACCAAATTTATCGTACTTTTCGTACAATTATTAATTCTAGGTAGGATTCGAACCCATAATATCCGGTTCAGCAGACAGGGCCACTAACTACTAGACTAACAAGCTTCTAAAATATTACACATACTTTAAAACAGAATCCAAACTTTGTTCCTTTCCCTCGTAATTGAGCTACCAGGCTTTGATGAAATCTGCCTTAAACCATGAAAAATCAGTGCATAAAAATGCTACACATCTTTTTTATCTGTGCCATTTCACGCATACTTTTAGAGACACCTGGATATTCACAGCGACACTCATTAGAGGGTTAAGTAATTTATTTCGACGGTCACATAGAATGTTGGCAGACGAGGGGTTGGAAGTAGATATACAAGGAATAGTAATTTAGTAGAATGTTCATCCGGAATATTCGGATGTCCGTACAAATAAAAAATCTTTTTTTAAGGATTTTGTAATATTTTAGTTTTATAGTATACTAGTTTGCGAGTGATGTTTCGTTCGCATTTAATAAAAAGTATCCTATGTTACTTTTAATACCTCCAAGAATATGTGTACAAAGTTTCATTATGATTGGTAAAGTAGTTTTCGCGTGAAAGCGTTACAAACATACTTACTTTCACCTTATAATATTAGTGTGATTTCTGTATGTGCAATGAAATTATTAATAATGGTCAAAATAAAAAAAAAGTTTTTCGTACTTTAATATTTATTAAAAAAAATAATAACAACAATTTGACACGTTTAACTCAAGTCAGTTTGATTTCAAAGTAGGTAGAAACGAGTACTGTACGGAGCAATTTAATTATAAGATAAGGTGGAAAATAAACCTACATCTTTTAGCTCGGCTTTCAGGTTCAAAAACCTTAGACAATAGTCATAATATATATTATTGATTAACAATATCAGTAATATTAAATCACAGTATCTGTTGACGTACTCTCCTAATGTAAAATAACACATGTGGTCGGATATCCGGATATTCTGACATCACTACATAAAACGATTGCATGAAAATCTCATGTTTAGTATGTGATTGTAATCATAATGATATGTAGTCTGTAGGGAGTTCATTTTGTGTGTTATAATTTTAACATGTTATGAGACTTAGGAGGTGGGGGTAGGTGCTAGTAGGTGTAACTTTGTTATTCAAACTATGACATGTTCATAACCGGAACATGTCTTCATAATTAGGTTTCATTTACAAAAAATTTCCCGCAGATATTAATGACGATTTTTACCCGAATAAAAAAGGTGAAGGGCGTCGATGATCACTTACCATCAGGCGATAATATCGCCTGATGGTAAGTGATTATATAAGTGAGCGGACATATTATGTCCACTCGTTTGCCCGCTATTCTATTTATAAAAAAGATAAGGTAATAGTTTTTTTTCAGTCTATGTATGTTTCACCTAAGCGCTATGAAAATGTACTGTAATGTCAATAAATAGGTAGATAAAACCATTGTCGAATTAATTACTTTTTATGGTCTGTTAAAACGATAACTTTGAAAACTGTACTAAATATGAACTTGTGACGTCACTGTTTTAGACTACTCAATTAAGCAATATATTCGATTAAAATTGTAATGTAAGTAAAAAGCTGTATTAATTGTTTTTTTGCCAAGGTGTTTTGTAATATTCCTTTTAATGGAGGAGATATCTGTATTTATTTACAGTCATCTGCCCTATTCTTAATAATGACCTGGATGATATAGGCTATTTAGATTTAGTCAAAAACTTTTACGTAGGCCGGTTATAGTTTTTTAAACTTTTCCATGTTTTTTTTTTATGGAACAGGGCCAAATGAGCAGACGTATCGCCTGATTGTAAGCGATTACTGCCGCTCATGGACACCGCAACACCAGAGGCGTGGGGTATGGGAAGGAAATGGGGAGGAGTTGGGGTATCGGCCTCCGGTTTTCTCACTCATTCAGAAAAACAGCGCAAGCGCTACTTCATGCCGTTTTTCTGTGAGGTCGTGGGATCACTCCCGTCGAGCCGGCCCATTTAACTACCCTGATCATGAAAGTTTGATTAAACAGTTTGTGTATTACAAAAAGTAACTAATTTCATTTCAAACAAGCGAATCCGCGAGCAATAATTAGTTCATCACATTACTAAGTATCGATATTTAATTAAATATTTATATTAAACTGCCATCACAATATTCATTTTTCATTCTCATAAACTAATAAAGTTAAGCGAACACCTACACATGTGGCTACTGATAAGTCAGTATTTCAAAGTTTTAATTAATTACACATCAAAACGAATTAAATAAAAAATATATGAGTAATAAATGTCAGTTTGTCAGATAATCTCTTATCAGTAACGCAGCGGGATTTCATGTGCAATACTTAGTCTGTGAGCGTACGGCACATTGTACATATTTAACAGTTACGTAACATAAACAAACAAAACAAAGATGACCAAAATAAATAAATATTTATTCATTGTCATTAAAGGTTTAACACATAAAATCATCATAATCTTCCTGGCTGTATTAATCCCAAGATTATTTGGGGTCGGCTACTAGTTCAACCGGTTTTACCTGAATATCAGATTTTTGACGGAGCGACTGGCATCGGATCTCTGCAACCCTGAGACTGAACTGAATTCGAAAATTGAGCTAGTTGTTTTTTTACTGTATTGGTTTACTAAAATTTATAATAATAAATATTTTTTCGGACATCTAACACGCAACGCCATCTAATCCCAAACTAAGCAGAGCTTGTATTATTGGTACTAAACAACTGATATAAATACATATATACTTTTTTTTTGTAAAAACTCATATATCATACATAGAAAACACCCAAACTTCGAAACAAACATTTGTAGATCATACAAACATTTGACCCGACACGGGAATCGAACCCGAGACCTCAAGAACAGCAGTCGCATACGCTACCGCTGCGCCACCGAAGCAGTCAATAATAAAAGATAGTAAAGCAAAATCAACGTAAAATAACAGCATTTGTGCTGTCGTGTTTCGTTAGTTAGTACGAGACTGGAGGCCCAACTATGCAGAAGTATCACTAGGCCGCCATGTTGTGGGTCACCATGTATGCATTATTGCATTGTCTATATTTGCAATGAGTATGGTGACCGCTCTTTGATTCTGCTTATGCTTTCCATCAAGCAGAGTAGAGTCATTTCGGCACGACCATACATAAAAAAAACAAATAATTATGAAAATTGCTCACACACAATTTGTCGACAACAAGCTCCTAGACTACAATAACGTCAAAACTGCGCTCGCGCAACCGCGAGTCGGAAGCGATCCGTCAATGTGCGCGTGAGTGGGCGCGCTAGCTTTAATCACATAATGTTACTTTATTATAGATTGGTAGCCCCGGGACATGATGAGGCTATAATACCGCTTATAACGCTTATATCGCTTACCAGTATGCCGCAAACTAAAATATTGAAGGTAATGGTTTAGAAGAGAGATAATGGCAGTGTGTCCAAAGTCGAACGAACCTGAATGGTATATATTAAGTAGGGGTTAGTAAAAATTGTACTGGATATGGAGATTTTTAGTATACTGTAATTTTCTCATGTGTCCCTTGTTGGTCATAGGCCTCGCTTTAGAAAGCAGGTTCGCTTTAGAAACACAGCGCAAGCGCTGTTTCACACCAGTTTTCTGTGCGGCCGTGTTTTTTTATTGATCGTTGTTGTAAAGATACTAGAAAGAATTACTTTACTAAAAACTTTAATGGTTTTTAGATCCAATCGGTAATGTAACCACTTATTATCTTACTATTATCATTAGAAACCTTTACGGCACACAAAATCGTTCTAAAACTCTAACTTCAGTTTATTTTACTGTAATCCATAGACTTGCAATGTAAATCCCAGTATTAAGTTTCATTTAAATAAGTTCAGCTGTTTAAGTCCGCAATGACCTGAGGGATCAATTACATACAGACATACATAATTATCATATACGTGTAGGGACGAGTTTACTAGTTACTGATATATGACTGCCTGCTTGAACTATCATGTTTAAACCATCTTTTTACACGACTGCCCACCAACGCGTGTAATGTTTTGAGGGTTCGTTACTGTGGGAGTGCCATGCACCTGCGCTCGTGGGAGAATTCAGATGGCACGGCATCACAGAACCTCGATGTTAAGTAATATTTTCGATGCTGTTTTCCACCGAGAGAATAGTGTTACTGGAGCCTGGACTCATCTTCTGATTCTATGGCTCTAAGTTCAACAACTTACTTTATTCTTTTAAATACAACTCTCTCAATATATCGTGGGAAACCACGCTTCGGCATGAATAGGCCGGCTCGACCAGAGTGATATCACGGCCTCACAGAAATCCGGTGTGAAACAGCGCCTGCGCTATGTTTCACCGAGTAAGTGAGGATACCGGAGGCCCGTACCCCTTCCCTATTCCCTATAAGGGTGCCTCTTCCCATCCCCATTCTCCTCCTCATCCCCCAAAGGCCGGCAACGCACTTGTGTCGCCTCTGGTGTTGCAGTTGTCTATGAGTGGCGGTAATCGCTTACCATCAGGATACGTCTGCTCGTTTCCCGAGATTCCATAAAATAAAAATAAACAAATATGTGTAGCGGGGGACTTTACAAACATTAATGTAACGGACACAAATAACACCCACACTCGGAACAACAATTTGTATATCACAAAAAGTGTTGCCCTACGTGAGGGGTTGAACCCACAAGATTAGGCGCAGTAGAAAGCTACGGGCGACCGTTTATATCGCTAGGCCAATCGTGCAGTCATACTACATATATAATTCTTCACTGATAGATAAGCAGCTGTAGTCACTATCAGCAGAATCGTTTAATCATTGCTCTTCGTGCCATAAAAGAGTGAGATTACATCAATCATCATCATCAACAACCCATAATATTCCACTGCTGGGCTCGGGTCTCCTCTCAGGAGAGGGTTAAGGCCATACGTGAGATTACATTCAGCTGTAACTTCTAAATTGAATTCAATAGACATGAGTTTTTTAAATGAATGGGCGGCGGCCTTTTGGCGCCATATTCAAATATAAAATCAAAAATCTTTTAACACGAATAAAGGTTTTATGAATTACCACTTTTGGTTAAAAGAGATTTATATAATTTGCCGAAAAATAGGCCTTTTTCTGTATAATCATAGAGTTTAAATAAAATTTCACTCAATATTTTAATGTTTTAGTAACGGTACATCAACTGAATAGTAATTGGCGTGCGGTCAGTATAGACTGCAAGCAATCTGTTAAATTTGAATAATAACTGCTGAGAACATAATCGAAAAACTCGTAATTACTATTCAGGGCTGTCCCACGATCTTAGACAAGAAATCTTAATACGTTCCCCGGTTGATGACAATGTATTGAAGACCTCCCTAATCACATGTAAAACATATGGCTCCAGTATCTTCAAACTGATGCTATTTGTATTCCATTTACCTGTTCACTGTGTCTCTCTGTATACTCTACCCTAGTTTCATGAGGTGACCGAAATCGGAACATAATTCCGTACATACGGTACTTACTGATCAAATTTCAAAATCTGCAATTTGATACCTATCCCTTCCCCTTCGTACGTATCAGGGAGAAGGGTTCTTGTTCTGGTGATATCACTCACTAGGTGAAGTAATATAAAAACATTTATGTCGGTGGCGCAGCTGTAGCGTATGCGACTGCGCTAGAGGTCTCGGGTGTAATTCCCTGATCGGATCAAATGTTTGTATGATCTTCAAATTTTTGTTTTGAAGTTTGGGTGTTTTAAATGTATATTGAATATTATCATATCATCGTATTTATATGAGCTATCTATTACCAATAATACAAGCTCTGTTTAGTTTGGGACTAGATGAGATTTTGTGTCATATGTGCGAAATATTAATACTTTTTGTTTCTGTGAAGCCTTGACGACACAGAAAACGTCCGATCAGATCACCGAATTAATTATATTTTTAATAGATATTGTAATTGTGCCATCCCTAATGACGGTGTCGATCGCAAAGTTGATTACAAGTAATTGGCCGGCGCAGGCCGCTCACACACGTGCGACTGTGATCGTGCGATCGTCCTGCTAATGACGTCACACATGTACATCACCGCCGCAAGCGCTACGATTAATTGAAGTCATGTTGTTTGAACTGTGTTTAATTTGTTTGTTTGTTGTGTTTGTTAATTGAAATGATTAAATGTGGTTATAATGTTTAACCGACTTCAAAGTTCAAACAGGTGGTTTTGTATAGGATGCTTAGATTTTATGTCCGCCAATATGTCAATAAAGAATAATTTCAACCATTTTTTTTATACTTTTCAGTTTGTTATTATTGTATGTTATATTAGGTACTTTCTAGATATTTTCTCGATATGTTTTGGCGAATTAAGGTTCCGTTAAAACAATCAAAAATATGTTTTATTTTAAATCCTTGTTCATGTTATGCAGCATACCAGTGAATATTAGTACAGCGGTTTGAGGGTGAAGAAACATTTAACTCATAAACTTTCGTCTTTGTAATATTAGCGAGTTTTTTTTTTAATAAACACGTTCCATTTCACACAGTTTGCTACAGGAATATTGCAAATGCATTGAAAGTTGTTTGGAGGGATAAACGGAAAGATTTAAGCATTGACCTAATGACGAGGTATTAGACGTTTAATCTGCTAGATAATTACAGTTTAAATACTGTAATTAAGAACTAACTCTCTGTTGAATGAATTACAGTTTTGGAGGACGACTGTGAAAGCAGTTTTGAGTTGTCATATAATGTAAAAGGCTGTAACTACATCACATTATAGTTATATTTGATACTTTTTTACCTTTTTTATGGAATAGGGGGCAAACGAGCAGACGTATCACCTGATGGTAAGCGAATACCCTCCGCCCATGGACACCCGTAACGCCAAAGGCATCACAAGTGCGTTGCCGGCCTTGGGGGATGGGGAGGGGGATGAGGAGAAGGGTTGAATTATGGGCCTCCGGTATCCTCACTCACTCGGTGAAACACAGCGCAGGCGCTGTTTCACACCGGTTTTCTGTGAGACCGTGGTATCACTCCCGTCGAGCCGGCCCATGCATGCCGAAGCATGGCTCTCCCACGGTGAGAACTCAAGTTTGTAGCAGTTGATCTTATTTTAAACTTTTTAAATATTTTGATACTTTTGAAGTATCTTTGACTTTGTGAAGAATAGTAATAATAATTATTTTTTACTTCCGTAGAAAGCATGCGAGTAGACAAGTTACTGAACAGTTACTGAACAAAGTTACTGCAAGTGAATATCATCGCCCACAAACACAACTTAAGAATACCAACACATAGATTTTGTTGTACTTGTCGAAGGACTTATCCAGTACCTTTTAACGAGCAATTCTTATATAAATATAATCTAATCTGAATATCGGAAACGGCTGTAACGATTTTGATGAAATATTGCATTCAGGGGGTTTTAGGTTCGATTAAATTTTGTAAAATTGAAAATAGAAATCATAGCTAGTCCGTTAGGATTCATTCTTACATAATTTTCCAAAAATATATCGGTCATCCAGGTATTCATATTATGTATTTAAAAAGTTGCAATATCGATGTTTCGAACGGGCTATACCACGGTCACGGATAGACTAGAGAAACATCGGGAAATATCATACACTTTTAAATAATTTTATCGCAAATAAGTCTTGCTATACAAGAAAAGGGTTTCTTAATTCGATTGGCGAAAAGCAAAGAAAGAGTAGCTCAATACTTGTTTGCTGCGAGGCCGTGGTATCACTCTGGTTAAGTCAATTGCTGATCATCTATCGACGAGTTTTTTTGTCTAGTGGTAAACAGGAATGAAAGAAGGTAAGATGTATTTGTACGAAAAATTAACACATTATAATAGATTCCTTATATTCTACCATTTTTTAATGTTATGAACTGATATTGGGTGTAAACAGACATTAGCATTATAATTACATTTATTTTAGGTCTAAACATTTAGGGGTAGCATTTAATTATATTGAGCAGGTCATGGGTTCGATTCCAACCCAGGACGAATATGTATGTGTTGAACGCGATTATTTTTCTGTGTCTAGGTGTAATTTATCTATAATATGTATCTATGTATTTAAAAATTTAAGTCGTGTATTAAGTGTTTGAAGTTATTTCTAGCTTTTGCCCGCGTCCGCGTGTATGGCCTGAGTATACTTTGTGCATCCTTAAGAATCAATGTATGTCCTTGTCAAATTTTGGGGGATGGGCCTCCGGTATCCTCTCCCTCTCGGTGAAACTCAACGCAAGTGCTGTTTCACACTGGTTTTCTGTGAGCCCATGGTATCACTCCGGTCGAGCCAGCCAATTCGTGCCGAAGCGTGGCTCTCCTACGGTTTAGCCGTGAAAGCGTCACAGACAGACACAGTTACTATTGAAGTTATAATCATATAATGGATATCGATTGTGAATTATGTTCTAGAAAATTACGACTGGACCCCGCAACCGTTTTCGTTGTTGGATACTTTATCGTAAGTTATTAGCTATGTACGAATGAGAAATGCTGTACCTCAACAAACCGGTGTATTTATTCAAATAAAGTAAACATAAGTAATAATAATTGTTCAATTTGAATAATCACCGGTGCGAATAATCTGACGTGTGTAATTACTTAATAATGTTTCTAGGGCTGTCCGAAAATTAAATATCTATACATTAAATAAAATTAAAGTGTCTATTTGTAATTTAGAGGTAAAAACTTTTCACTAAAAGCATATGAAAGCTTATAGGGTACTAACATCAAAAAATCATATTTTAACCATTTTTGTCAGTCTATGTTCTCGCACATGGGGAGGCCACGCTTGGGTATGCATGGACCGACTCGACCCGCGTAATGCCACGGCGTCACAGAAAACCGATATGAAACAGCGCCTGTGCTGTGGTTCACTGAGTGATTGAGAATAGCGGAAGAACACAACCCAACTTCTCTCCTCGTCCCCCAAAGGCTGGCAACGCACTTGTGACGCCTCTGGTGTAGCGGGTGTCCGATAGCGGAGGCGATACGTGTGCTCATTTGCCCCTTATTCTGTAAAAAAAATAAGACTACGTTTTATATTAAACCAGCAGCCTCAGTATTTTGTTTTGGGAATCACAAAAATAACTTACAAATCAAAAGTAAACTGGTAATAAAAGCATGAAGAGGACAGAAATAAATATAAATGTTAAAATACTGTGAATAACCGCGGGAACGGGCCGTCGCCATTGTTTTACTGCGTGAACTCAATTAAAGCTTTTACGATATATTTCAGTTTATTTCAGTAAGACCACACACGGCTGTGCAGTAAAGTTATTTAAATATACTACCGTTGAAACAAGAGACGACGGATAAGTCATGACTGCCGTTCATGGATGCGAAGGCGTCTCCTTAGAAAAGAGGTTCTTGCCTACTGTTATCAGGGCAGGTTAAGGAAACACGGGATACCTTGTTAGGGAAAGTTTATTGGGAAGAATGATTTACATTTTACACAGAACGCGCAGAACATTAACACACATAAGGCAAGATGGCCGAACAGGTAATACTGTACTATTGTTCCACAGAAAAAAATTAAACTTAATTTTTGCATTGCCAATTACAACACCTATGATACCACGCTGGCCAGACATTTAGGTATGGTGATTCTAAAGATAGTTAGAACACGGTTTGAAAAAGTGTTTGCCTATTTTGACTTCATTTTGTCACCCGCTTTGCTAAGGAGGGAAGACTCGATGTGTTCGTGGGTCACTGCTGTTGATCTTGGTGTACACACGAACACATTTTTTAAAGACAGCCCCCACATTTAGAATGTTCTTCCTGTGTCTCGAGGGACTGTACAAACATACAAAAAACGTACATAAAGAACAATCAGACTCGGAACAACAATTTGTGGATCACACACAGTAATGTTCCGGATAGGATAGGAGGAAACCACAACACTTGGCGCAGTAGAAAACGGCGTGGCGACCGCTCAAACCAATAGGCCATTCTTGCAGTCATTATTTCTCGAGTGCGATGAGCGAACTGCAGTGCGGAATATTTCTGACAGCTAATCAGAAAAGAACCCGTAAATACTCAATTTTAACATGCTTTTTTCTTTTCAACTTCGCACATGCATAACGTATTTAACCATTTCACATAAAATTTACACAACATTTAGTAAGTACCTATTCTATACCTTCAGTAAAAACTTAAAGCACTTAAAACCAAAACCACATAATGCTTACGCTTGAATTGGAAACTCCCCAAGGTGGCAACACTAATAATGTGACATCACATTAGATAAATCTAGAAAACAAATAAAGCTTTGAAAACTAAATGTAGACAAGCTACTAACGAGCAAAATTGCCCAATCGTATATAAGACCTACCTCCCTAGATAACAAAAAACTAATAAATGTATAAGAATGACGTTTCTCAATGCTACTATGATTAAAATAAAATATTATCGCCACGTGACCATAGTTAAAATATAAAATTATCCAATATTACAAGAGAGTAAATGTATTATCGATGGTAGAAAGAGAAACACCTGCGTCTTNAGGCCACGCTTGGGTATGCATGGACCGACTCGACCCGCGTAATGCCACGGCGTCACAGAAAACCGATATGAAACAGCGCCTGTGCTGTGGTTCACTGAGTGATTGAGAATAGCGGAAGAACACAACCCAACTTCTCTCCTCGTCCCCCAAAGGCTGGCAACGCACTTGTGACGCCTCTGGTGTAGCGGGTGTCCGATAGCGGAGGCGATACGTGTGCTCATTTGCCCCTTATTCTGTAAAAAAAATAAGACTACGTTTTATATTAAACCAGCAGCCTCAGTATTTTGTTTTGGGAATCACAAAAATAACTTACAAATCAAAAGTAAACTGGTAATAAAAGCATGAAGAGGACAGAAATAAATATAAATGTTAAAATACTGTGAATAACCGCGGGAACGGGCCGTCGCCATTGTTTTACTGCGTGAACTCAATTAAAGCTTTTACGATATATTTCAGTTTATTTCAGTAAGACCACACACGGCTGTGCAGTAAAGTTATTTAAATATACTACCGTTGAAACAAGAGACGACGGATAAGTCATGACTGCCGTTCATGGATGCGAAGGCGTCTCCTTAGAAAAGAGGTTCTTGCCTACTGTTATCAGGGCAGGTTAAGGAAACACGGGATACCTTGTTAGGGAAAGTTTATTGGGAAGAATGATTTACATTTTACACAGAACGCGCAGAACATTAACACACATAAGGCAAGATGGCCGAACAGGTAATACTGTACTATTGTTCCACAGAAAAAAATTAAACTTAATTTTTGCATTGCCAATTACAACACCTATGATACCACGCTGGCCAGACATTTAGGTATGGTGATTCTAAAGATAGTTAGAACACGGTTTGAAAAAGTGTTTGCCTATTTTGACTTCATTTTGTCACCCGCTTTGCTAAGGAGGGAAGACTCGATGTGTTCGTGGGTCACTGCTGTTGATCTTGGTGTACACACGAACACATTTTTTAAAGACAGCCCCCACATTTAGAATGTTCTTCCTGTGTCTCGAGGGACTGTACAAACATACAAAAAACGTACATAAAGAACAATCAGACTCGGAACAACAATTTGTGGATCACACACAGTAATGTTCCGGATAGGATAGGAGGAAACCACAACACTTGGCGCAGTAGAAAACGGCGTGGCGACCGCTCAAACCAATAGGCCATTCTTGCAGTCATTATTTCTCGAGTGCGATGAGCGAACTGCAGTGCGGAATATTTCTGACAGCTAATCAGAAAAGAACCCGTAAATACTCAATTTTAACATGCTTTTTTCTTTTCAACTTCGCACATGCATAACGTATTTAACCATTTCACATAAAATTTACACAACATTTAGTAAGTACCTATTCTATACCTTCAGTAAAAACTTAAAGCACTTAAAACCAAAACCACATAATGCTTACGCTTGAATTGGAAACTCCCCAAGGTGGCAACACTAATAATGTGACATCACATTAGATAAATCTAGAAAACAAATAAAGCTTTGAAAACTAAATGTAGACAAGCTACTAACGAGCAAAATTGCCCAATCGTATATAAGACCTACCTCCCTAGATAACAAAAAACTAATAAATGTATAAGAATGACGTTTCTCAATGCTACTATGATTAAAATAAAATATTATCGCCACGTGACCATAGTTAAAATATAAAATTATCCAATATTACAAGAGAGTAAATGTATTATCGATGGTAGAAAGAGAAACACCTGCGTCTTGGCTAACGAGGCTGGTTATAAACCTCCATAGATCAGAAGACAAATCCCAACAAACCATTCAAGGAAGTTGCTTATTAACAAAAGCCTTGTTCAGAACAATCGTCCCTGATTGGTCGTTTGATAACTTCATAAGGAATGATAGAAGTAGAAACCTATTGTCAGAAATAATTATTCTGGGAAGTAATATTGATTAATAACTAATTAGTATATTGCTTTTGTTGGAAAGTTCGAATAAATACCGACTAGAGAATCGAAACAATGTTTCCAAACACGAAAAGAGCGTACTTATTTATAAAAGAGCGGCAAAGCACTTGTAACGCCTCTGGTGTTGCGGGTGTATAAGAGTGGTGGTAATCGCTTACCATCAGGCATACTCATACGTCTACCCGCTTGCCCTCTATTCAATCAAAAATAAGCCCAGCTGTCGCACACGCTACCACTCCGCCACAGAGGCGGTCATTAATTTATAAATACTAACTTAATTATTCCCAATCATATTTTGTCTGTTGTCTGTCCTATTCGGTTTGTTCTATAGTTGCTTGTATGAGGTCAGACTAAGGGCTCTTCATATACATATAGACATACAAACTGCTGAACCAATTGCGATGTAATTGCAAACAATATCAGGTTGAACAAACAATAAAACTGTACCCAAACAATAACGTGAAAATGAAACTGTTATTGCTGTAACCTGTAACGTTATATAACAAACATGAAAGTCAGGGTTGTCAAAAATATATTTTTAAATTAATTTAAAAAATCCGTACAATGTCTTCGCTAATGAGATACCTCGCCCCTACCGCATTCATTCCATTCATGCTATTTTTATCAACTTGTCTTGCATAGTTTATGGTACGACTATTTAAGTCTTTTCATTACCCATAAAACTTTTATAACAATACCATTAAAATCTGCCGTGACATGTTCATACATTTTAGCCTCGGGAAGCTTTTCGCCGATAGTTTATTTAAGGATACCATTGTAAAAATAATGTGTGGTCGTTTATTTTAAGGTCCTGTCATCTATCTTTTACTTATATAATCTTATTTTTACCGTGGGAGAGCCACGCTTCGGCATGAATGGGCCGGCTCGACCGGAGTGATACCACGGCCTCGCAGAAAACCGGTGTGAAACAGCGCTTACGCTGTGTTTCATCGAGTGAGTGAGGAAACCGGAGGCCCATACCCCCAATCCAACGCTCCCTATCCCCCTCACCATCCCCCTTTCCCCCAGGCCGCCATAGTGTGGGTCACCACGCTGCATTGTTCTTTTTCGCATTGAGGATGGTGACCACCACTCTTGGATTCTGCTCATGCTTACCATCAGGCAGGGCAGGGTCATTTTGGCAGTTTAAATATAAAAAAAAAATCTATGTATATAAAAGAGGAAGGTGGCTGACTAAGGTACCTAGAGATCAACGCGCAACCCCAACCGATGTTTTAGCCAATACTATTAATTTAGTTCATTCAACTACAACTTGAATTGTCTCCAGTCATGAATTATTTTTAACAGTACATTTTGCATCTGAATGCAAGTAGATGTACAACTTACACTCTTTACCTTTCATGTAATCTGTTGTTTTTGATTATCTGACTTTTAAAATGAGTAGTAGAGTATGAGTTTCTTTGCCAGTGTTCTTCTCATAAGGCTCTACGTATTTTGGAAACTGGTAGTTATGGATCGACATAGGCAGCTAGTGGATTTAGGTGTTTTCACCTAATTCACCTTGACAGTACAGTACATCTGTGACGTCTTTTTGTGTCGCTCTATGATTTATATCTGTAGCTTCTCTTTAACGTTCAATTTCGCTAATGTCTTAATTGAATAAATCATTTTGAATTGAATAGAATCCTGAAATGTTGCATATAGGTTCTTTATATGACGAATGTGAGCACTAAGAAAGGAATTTTGGAAATGCTAAGGGATAAAATAGGCGATGAAAATATCAAAACCGCGGGCAAAGCTTGTTGACTCATATTATTTAACGTTGTAACACTTTTTTTAATAAGGCAAAGGAGCAGACGATCCGCCTCATGGGTAAATGGGTACCGTTGCCCATGGACGTGTGCCTTTCTTTAAGTTAAAAAGAATCCAATGAATATGTTTCTTCAATAAATAAAATAAAAACACTGCATATTAACTATTCCTTTTAGACAAAGAAATCGCGTTCTGTATAATATTGTTTTGGTTTTCAAAAATATATTTACTTGTGATAGTTTATAAATAAAATATAATGAAGCATAAACATTTTCATCTTTTTGTAAAGTAAACAATATACATGGAAATAACTATGGCCTACATCTACATATATATTATTATGTGCAAAGACTTGAAATAAACAGAAAATTATCATTATCGGCATCACCGACAACCCTTTCTAATACCACAGTAACCGTTCGTAGACAATAGACTTATCGACATAACGCGTTATCGCTACGTTATAAAACCCGTTATAGCTTTATCGTTATATCTTTGTAAACGCGTTACGCTCCCGAATTAACGACTCCCAAGAGTAGGTTAACATTGTACCGGTGTTATTGCTGGTATTATTGTCTACGTTATTGTTTACTTTTCACAATGGGCAGAAGTTAAAATTGTATGTAGTTTTATATAACGGTATATTGGTTATCGTTATTGAGTTGGGAAAACTATTTCCAATATCGGATACAGTTGTAAGTATAGTGTGAAGTGTATTGTCATATTAATTGCGTAAGTTATTTATTGTAGTCCTTAAAAAGTCGCCAGAAGGTTTTGTTAATATTACTTCAATGGTTTGGTTAGTAATTACGGTCGTGTAAGAATTAACCCTCTTGCAGGAGTTAGAAGGTTTTGCCTTTAATTTAATGCCTCTGATAGGGACGATGATTTGGTGGAAAAAGAAATATACATGAGTCCTAAGACAGTATACACATGTTAGTTTTAAGCGGCCTTTTCGATAGGGATACATGATCTTGATTTATTCAGGAAATTTTGAAACCTGAAACATTCCTTTATCGACTACACTTACGGCGTAGTTGTTCAAGCATGTACCTCGCTGCTCCGTTCTGCATCGAATTGGGGCTGATCCCTACGTGTATGTACGCTTTGTATAACCCCGATTGGCTGTTCTAAGTCCGAATGTTATTTGTAAGATTTTCTTGTATAGGAGTTGCTTTTTCAACAGAAAAAAAGGAATTCCTCGGGGTATCTTTTATTGAGGCCAAAGGCAAAGAACTATTTAAGAATCAAACCAACTTAAATGAGACTATTGTTTTGTCACAAAGTCCCAGCGGCGAGGTCTCAGGTGTAACGTGTTAATCCCTGTCAAACCCACAACCTTCCGCCACCTGTTCACTATGGAGTGCGGGGGCCTTGTCGCTTCTAATCCTAAAATCTGAAATACACAGTGTACACTGCGCTAAACTCTCGAATCTACTTTTAATTTATTGACATATAATTATCTCACCCATTATAGTATTTATCACGAATGTATTCTTAAACTATATAGCATCAATAAAATCCAATTAACTAACTCATTAAAGCCGAGTCTATGAAAAAGCTTAGACAGAACAACGAACCATAATATTATTAGCTTTTCCTCGCAGCTTCGCCCACGTATTTTTCAGTTATTACAGTCTTGTCCTTCCTCAAGAATCAAAGTTTTTCCATGTAAAATTTCAATGAAATCAGTGCAACGATTCTGCCATAAAAGCGTAACAGACAGACAAACACAGTTAATTTCGCAATTATAATATAGTTATGGAAGTATGGATGTTGTATTCATTTCAAATTATCGCTTTAAATAAGATCTATAATAAGGCTGTGTAATATATACATACTCATAAGTTTTGTATCACAATATATGTTTAAATAAATAGTTTTTATAACGTGTCAGTCAAGATGTCAAAACTGCTTAACGAATATAATTGAGTAATTATCATCACATGAATGCATCAACAACATTTTTAAATGCTATTCATCTTTATCTAACATCATATCTTGTTATAAATCTCTCTCTATCACACATTCTGGATTTAAAGGTTTGATTCAGGCACTTTCACCGTGACCTAAGGCTGTCATTCATTTGTCAAATGTCTAGACGAACATATCTTTATTACGGGTTCATTGTTGGGTAGCAGTTTTTATGACTGGTATCGTTATTGTAAACAGTTAATGTTATCGGTGTTGCCTTGTTAGTTTATGGGTCTTATAAAAATCGACTCGTGAATTGGAAAGTGTAATTGGTATTTAAACAGGGTAACTTTCTATTTTTGTATTTCTTTGAGTTTTTTTTATTACATATTGAAGTGAAAACTTCTTTAGCAACGTTGAGCGCTTTTTGGTAGGAGAAAATCTTACGAGTTAGCGTCAACGCGTCACCGACATGCTGACGTCACAAAACTTCTTTGTCTGCGTTGAGCACTTTTTGGTAGGGAAAAATCCTATGGGTTTGTGTCACCGGAGTGCTAATGATTAATAATTTGAACACTGTGAAATTTTAAACATTAATTTTACAAATAACATTCTAAGTAAGTTATAAGTTTTCACTTCTATCGGCACTCCTTATGGCCGCCATTTTTTGTTTTAGGTATGACAGGTAACAACATACCTTGTATATCCATATACAAATTCCGTTCTTGAATCTGAATGAGACTGTCGGAAAACTAATTCATTCGGTGAAAAACAACAAAATTATTTATTTTTTGTATTAGTCATAACATTGAAGATTGTAATTTTTGTGTTAGTTGCGTTCTTTTCTTGCAGTGATAGTTATTTTATAGACGTTCTTTAATTGTCTTAAATAAAAAAGAATTTGTCAATATCTTCCAGGACATATGATGATTTAATTTTTTTTTGGAAAGAAGTTTCGACATATACGTATTCGAAGTTATATATATTATGTTTATATTTGATATTTTTATTTTAAATAATTAGCGCCAACCCTAAACCACAAAAGATCAATGGACTACGAAAAGCCAAATCAGCTGAGTGCAATCAGTCGAAACAATTTGAACATTAAATACGACAGCGCGCTCGTGGTTCGCGGTAAGCCGGCCACCATGCTGATTGATAGCAGTACGGTGGAAAACCAATATATTCAAATAAAACGCGGATTGGACAACTGCGGTTTTGAGATAGGGAAGTATTGGGACGAGATTTATTTTATTACAGGATGTAGGTTTATTGGGAAAAGGTTTTATATAAACCATAGCCTATTGATGAATGATTGAAAAAAGAGGTTAGTTGATATCTCTGTTATCGAAAAAAAATCGAAAAAGTACGAATCGAATCGCACAGAAGGAGTTCCGTACCGTTATCTATACATTTGAAGCGTCTACCTATTCTCGTTATCAATATCAAGCAAAACAAATCACGTGTGTTGTATGGGAGCCCTCTGAAATATTTATTTCTGTCTGTTTTTAATATTTGTTGTTGTAGCGACTAACTAAATAACTGTCAAAATTTCAACTGTCTAACTATCACTGTTCACGAGATACACCCTGAGAAAGATGGACGGACAGCGAAGTCCGAAGTTCTAGTAACAGATTAAGTAATAATTAATATTTGACTGCACGGTTGGCCTAGGGTTTTAAGTGGCTTGGGTCCGGATGGCGTAAGAAAGCGGTTCCCGGATCCCTCCCTTCTCAGGCGCAGAGTGGCACACCGTGGTGGTTTAGTGGGTAGTCTGGCGAGTCAGTCAGGAGTCCCACACGAAGCGAACCCCCGCGGGGGGGGAGCGAAGTGCGTAAAGGCATTCCACCAAGTCA
>PKRV01002753.1:112853-203248 GCA_003709505.1 Hyphantria cunea
AAAAAAAAAAGGGTTTTAAGTGGCTCCGGATGGCGTAAGAAAGTGATTCCCGGATTCCTCCCGACTCATGCCCAGAGTGGCACACCGTGTGGTTTTAGTCGGTTCGATTCCGACACACCGCCCACCCGCAAACCCCGGTGGGGCGAAGGCCCGAGGGGGTTTCAAAAACTAAAAAAATAAAAATAGGTTTCAGTGGCTCCGGATGGCGTAAGAAAGCGGTTCCCGGATTCCTCCCGTCTCAGGCGCAGAGTGGCACACCGTGTGGTTTTAGTCGGTTCGATTTCGACACACCGCTCCGCCGCAAACCCCGGTGGGCTGAAGGCCCTAGGAGGTTTCCACAAGTGTAAAAAAAACAAAAAAATGTTTAATTACAGATTTGCTTACAGCCGCCTATCGCCTATGTATTATTTCAAACCCCAAGGGATGAAATTTCTAAGGTTCCTTATTGCTTTAACACAAAAATATCAACTGCTGAAATTTCAACTTTTTTTCAACCGATTATTGAGATATATATACCTAAATAAATAAATAGGTATTTCAGACATATAATACTCAACGCTATCTAGTCTCAAACTAATCAGAGCTTGTATTATGGGTACTAGACAAATGATATAAATAAAATACATAAATAGTTTTTAGAAAATACCCACTCTGGAAAAATATTAGCAGATCATACAAATATTTGGTCCAACCCGGGTATCGAACCTGAGACCTCAAGCACAGCCGTCACATACGCCACCACTAAATATCATATTACTACGTTTTTGGCCCTCCAAAAATTCTCAGAAATAAAAAAAAGGAAAGGAATCATAAAAAAACTTTAGATTAATAGAAAATTTGCTCTTGTCGTTAATATTATATTCATAGACAATTTTGGTTATCCTAAAGGATTACAAAAGGAAAAAATTATTGGCCAAGTGTGAGTCGGACTCGTGCGCCGAGGGTTCCGTACAAACCTATAGGTATGATGGGATGACGGGATGATGTAACAAAAAATTTATGCTTTTCGCAATTGTTCCTTTATCTGTGCTATAACATGTTGCTTCGTACCAAATTTCAAGATTCTGAGTTCACGGGAAGTACCTACCCTCTAGGTTTTTATTCCCGTAGTAATACATCTCTAAGGGACAGTAGACCTGAGTATTTGAAATGAGCTTTAGCTTGATACCGTTCTTGAGAAAAGAGTCTTGACCAACAGACAGACGGACATAAAGTGATTATAAAAGGGTTCCCTTTTTCTTTTTTTGGTACGGAACCCTAAAAAACAACAAAACTAGTAAATATTTATGAATAGTAAAATGTAATGAAAGAAATAACAAACCCCACTTGTCTCGTACCAGTCATATATCTTTTAATTAGAAATTTAATTTATCCCCTAAACCAAAAACCAATATAATTAAAGTCATTCAATTATAGGTCTCAGTGTTCGCTTATCATCATTAAGTTTTGATGAAAAGCAATAAAAATGTCAATTTCCTGTGGTCCGTCCAGCATCCTGTACACGGCACTTAGATTGAAAGCCATTTATAGCTTACGGTATCAATAGCTATGTCGTGTAGTTCCCGTCACACTTTATGTGTAAAATTTACTATTAAATGATTTCAGTAAAATTATTTTTTCAAATTATTTGAAGTCGGTGCAATTTATAACATTCTTATTGGGCGCTAACAACGACAAAGTGAATTCGTCATCCTTAAACTCGATTATTTGGAGTAGGTGCAACGTTTTGCATTGTTATTGGGCACTAAGGCCGCGTACACGAACACAACGGAGCGTGGAGCGGACGACGAGCGGCGTACGAGTGGTGCGTACCAGTGTAGCGGTGTCAAAATAGCAATCATCTGTGATTCATCAACAACCCATACTGTTCCACCGCTAGGCTCGGGTCTCCTCTCAGGACAGAGTTAAGGCCATACGTCACCACGCTGGCCGAGTGCGTGCTCAGGACTGGCAAGGCAACGTTATGGCTAAGTAATCTTGCCGTTGGATGTTTTCAAGCCGCCCAATGGTCTCCAATTAAGCTTCACGACTGTTATTGTATGATAACAACCTGGACCGACTGCTTAACGTGATCTCCGAGTCACGGAGACGCCCATGATATCATGCCACCAGCGGTCGCTCATCCAGGTAGCGACGGTGGTGTCTGTACTCGTGGTAACAGTGGTTCTTCCACTTTCAACCGGCTTTTTTCTACTTATTTTATTTTTTGGATTCAAACGTGTCAGTAAAAATCGTTCAACGTTCAGTTCAGAGACTGAAAAAGAAAACCACTCTCGTTCCCTTGGAAGTATAGAAGATCAAGACCTTGTGGCTTATCAACCATCCTTAATAATTAAGACCACTTGACCTTCATTTAGAAATATCAACGACAAGAAATCACTTCCAAAATAGAAGTCGTGAGACAACTTTACTCCTTAATGTATTTATCATTATACTATATACTATGTTTTCTTTATCTTCGGGTTTAAAAAACGGTCATTAACATCCTCGAAAATATATTATAATTAAAATCATAGCCCTACTATAAACCGAAAGCCACCGCTGCAATTAGTCAACCACAAAGTGAATTCGCATACCGCCATTTTATTAAAATATGCATTAAATAGACCTAAACAAATATTTTTCGGATGGCAGAACTACAAAGGAATGCATAATTACACGAAACATATGAAATACAAGCTCAAAGGATGTTTATTTTGTAGTTTACTAGGATATGCAATTTAGACTGAAACAACTCGGAAAATGGTGATATTTTATTCGAAATTAGCTTTTGCTTGCAAGTCTATCCGCGTGTATGACAGTTATCGCAGTAAAGTGTAGCCTACGGCTTTCCACCCGGTCACCCAACATACATTTACATTTCTACACCATAAAAATATACGTAAGATAACCTCAAAAAAACTATTATTAGATTCGACTAATCAGAGTTCAATGCCTGTCACCATTCAAGCACCTATAAAGTCGTTTTTTTGAGAAAGTAGGAGAGTTATTGATTGATCTGATATTTATATAGGTAAATTTAAAGTATAGTCCCACATGGAAACCAAACCCTAAAAACCAAAAGGAAGCTGAAGTTTATTCAAAAGAAAATAACCCCGCAGTCCCCGGGTAGGTTCTCTATTACGTGGCTGGACCTCATAGCTAGTTCAACCCTAGCCCTCCATTACACTCAACTGACAGATTATGTCTTGCCGGAGACAGCGATGTCCGCCTCTACAGTGATAACATCTGACTGGTAAATAATTGTAGCAGTGCTGATCTGATGATTTGTATTCTGGTTTATTTATTTTACTTTAGCAAGTACAGTAGCAAGCGTGATATGGTAGGCCAAAACCTCCTTTTTAATGTGATGCCTTAGTTCAGAAAAACACTATGGAAAAAACAAAAAACCTAATCGAGGGAGATTCCTAAAAAAAAGATTTTTGGTTTGCACTCCTCCGAAACTGCTCAATTTGCTGAACATGAAAATAAGTCGTAAAGCATTTTTTATTCTCTTACCCTACCCTATTTTTAAATATGTATTTTTGACATTGATGAATTTATATTCGGCTCGACACCTATCAGGTTTTTTTTGGAATAGGGGGCACACGAGCAGACGTATCACAACACCAGAGGCGTCACAGGTGCGTTGCCGGCCTTTGGGGGATGTGGGGAGGGGTTGGAATACCCCAACCCCTCCTCATTCTCACTCAGTGAAACACAGCGCAACCACTGTTTTACACTGGTTTTCTTTGAGGCCTAGTGAGGGCTATTAGTCCAGTCTAACCGGCCCATTAATGCCGAAGCGTGGCTCTTACACTATATGGAACCAAAACACTGTTTACTGTGCCTCTGTCTACCCCTTCGGAGAAGCAAGTTATATGACAGTACCACGTTTACCGGGTCAGCCACTACCTTATTTCATTGCGATTAAATCCTCGATTTAAATCTAAACTGTTTGGGCACGTTCATTCAAGTACCATTTTCCTTTTTGTAACACTTTCTCGGTTGCCTTAGAACCGTTATATTATTTTCTGTTGCATGTCGAAGGTACATTTCTGTCGAACCAACCCGGCAGCAAGTAAGTCACCGCGCCATCTATTTTGAGCTTTTCCCGCGCACTTTATGTGATCGTAAAGTCGCGCGATCACCTGCGCCTGCGTGTGCGCCAATACTGATGATAACAAAAGTGTTTTCTTTAGACTAGGAATATATTATGTGTCTCGGGGGACTTTACAAACATACATCATACATGAAACGGACATAAAGAACACCGAGACTCAGAACAATAATTTGTGGATCACACAAAAATAAAGTGTTTGGTATTTGTTTTACAACATGCTACTGTTGAATAAGACTGTACGGATTAAATATTTTAGGATCCGATTCCTTATCCACTTACTTGGTGTTGGATTANGCGGATTAACAATGCGGAGTATTACTAGCCTAATCTCGTGACTATCGTAAAAACCGATTAAGGGAGCCAGCTATGCAGGACATCATCACTATAAAGACAAAAAAAACTTGCAACAAACTCTTTTTTTTACACGTGGAAACGCCTCTTACCCACCCCACTAAGGTTTGCGGCTAGGTGGTTTGTCGGAATCGAACTGACGACGTAAACTACAGACGTGTACTACTCTGCTCCTAAGGAGGAATCCGGGAATTCCTTCTCTTTATAGGCGACGCACTGCACACGCGAAAAGTCGCCTTATCGTGGCTGGCCACTAAAGCGGGTGGAAGGGAAAACCCGTCCGGTCCATCCGCGGTCACACTCAGGGTGGCATGAGGCGCCATACCAGCTTACCACTGACAGCCAACACTAACATTGGTCAAATCAATTAAATAGCATACATCTCCCCCCAATTCTTATTTACCTATTCACGCTGCCGCCTTTTTTCACAAAATAACCACATATGGCTGGAAATGGAGAAGAAACACGTGACATATCAAAAAGTCATACCAAAATCTGAGAATATCGCCGATGTACTCACTCAACCAAATATTCCATCTAAACAACATTTCGAATCGATTATCGCGATGATATAAAGTAATTAACACTTGCGCGCGCGCCTGTCCGTTAGCACCTGCCCACGCGCCGGCGACGGTTTAACTTGCGCCGACAAATAAACACTACCTAACGCAAGGTGTGGCCTCAGTGATCGCGCCGACCCTTAAATGGAAGCTGTTAGGAATTTTCAATTTGCTCGCCATTACATTGTGATTTATACATCAAACGGAAGTCAATTTATCTATAAAACGTTTTGCAGAAAGTCGGAGAAACGTTTTATATACTGGTGTTGTGAGTACATTTTATTGGTATTAGTTTCAAATTGCCTTCCGACTGTTTTAGGTTATGTTAATAAGAATTAACTCGCATTAGTTTTTATCTTATCTTAATAACACGACTTTCCTAAAAGTCTAACGCTACGCATATAGGCTACGCTTGACGACGACGCCATATAAATTCCTCCGTTTTCAATTAAGTTTAATTCCAATCGTAATAGAATTCTCGGAAATAGATTACCAAAGTATTAATAGCGATTTTTCCTTTTTTTGTTTTACTCATACAACCCGCTATCACTGATACCCTACGTATTTTTTTGGTGTTGTACGATGTCGGACGACACGCTCCGAATAGTAACGGTGTAAACTATTCTGTTACACGCCGACAACAGCTCACATCTACCTCCCAGACTGATCTCTGGCTGACTGACTCTCTCATTTCCTACTCTCTCTCTCTCTCCTTAAAGGAGTTTTTTTATTGACATAGGTCACAACTGACTTAAATAACTTGACTTGTAGCGTATGCGACTAGTGTTGTGTTTTCTATATTAAATATTAATGTTTGTTTACTATGTATAATATGTTATAAATTAAAAAAAAAGCTAATATGTATGTATATCATTTGATTCTGATTAGTTTGGGACATCATCATCATCAGCCTATTGCAGTCCACTGCTGGACATAGGGTTCACCAATTGCAGGCAATTAGTTCGACCCTCGGCTTCTCGCATCCAGCTCCTGCCAGCCGTGTTGGGCAAATCATCACTCCACCTGGCCTGTGGACGTCCTACACTACGTTTGCCGAGCCTCGATCTCCACTCATATACATATGTCCGAAATATTATTACTAAATACATGTGTATTGCCGCCCTAATAGCCTTTCTCTTTTACTGCACTTCCAAATCCGTCTCCTTTACCGAATTTTACGGAATCTAGCTGACCTTCTAACCTAACTTAATTTTTTTAAGATAAGACAGACAGAGAAGATTCGTTTCGCAAGCTAATAGCTATTCATATAATATACGGCACATATATGTGATTTACTCGACTAACCAGCTTGGTATATTGGCGGGATGACGTGACTTACATGTCTATAATTATAAGAATATCTACACTCCCCAAGATTTATACGCGGTTATGGTACCTTTTTCGTCAATGGTTTTAATTTTATTTTCGTGTCGACCTATTTTAAAAGTTGTCCATGTTACTGTTTGTTACAATAACCATAAGTTAGTAAAAGTCCCTTAAATAAATAGTTTATATAAGGTTTCGATTGACTATTTTTTAAATTAAAACGGGTTTATAGATACTTTTCCTCTGTCCAAACAAAAAGTACAAGAATGTAACTACAGGGACTTGTAGACACATCTAACGAAGCGCGTCGTGACTCGATTTCCTGGCACTGTACACATAATGTAGTTATCGACTGATTTCAGAAGGAACCTCCACTATTTTCCGAGATGACTATGTTCCAGACAATTGGAGACGTTTACAAAGTTATTTAATTCCAAGTTTTCTTTTAAATTTGTGTTTTTACTATCTGTAAGTTTCAGTGTACTTTTTCATTATTCATTAATTCCTGCTGCTATTATAGACAGGCTTGATCTGATACCCAAGCAGAACAATTAATGTTGTGATGAGTACCATAATTTGATTTGTGTCTGGGTGTAATTTAATATATTAGATTCTTGTGTATCGATCAGCCAAATTGCTCCCTTTTTATATTGGTAGGAGGTCGCATTCAAATGCTGTCGATGAAATTGTGTGTGCAAATCCTCCGTCACTTAAATCTCAGACAAAAGACCGCAAAACAGAAGTTTGCCTCCAAACTTTGCCACGCAACCTCAACCATCTCTTATTCCTTAGAAATCGTATACGATTGTGATGACATCCACGTACAGTGCCATCTATCGAAGACATGCTGAACTACGAATTAACTACTAATCCTGTATCGCAATATAGAAATTCTCGGAACAATTAGCACAAATACAATACCAAATTTTTTTTACCGGTTCTTCAGATCTATGAATTATTTAACCGCGAAAATAGAGTCATTAATGTAACGCTTAGAAAGTGCCTGGAAAGACCTACTTGAAATAAAAGAATTATAATTTTATTAACTTCCCGATAACAATCACTGAGCTGTCACCTGTCATCAAAATAAAAAAATATAAAAAAAAACAAATCTCCGGTACAGTTTTCTACCACAGACTCATAAACTCATAAAGGTTGTCAAATAAATAGTGCTGTAGCCATATTTGCCTACTCCCTGGTGGTTTTAATGTCGGCTGGGGTGCAGCCGCCGATCACCCTCAGGAAAACAGAGGGTGCCGGAGGGCAGGACTGGGGATTATTTTGCACCGTTAACTTTAACGATTGATGGGTAGAGGTTATTTGTATGTAAGGGTATTGGCCTTTGAAATAATATTTTTACGATAGTAGTAACTTGGGATATTTCACACACGGAGATCTGATCTTGAAGAAGAGGTCCCGCTGCTGAGAAACATAAATACATAATATTTTTACTAAAATTTAAGTAGGTTTTTATTCTTTTACGCTTAGATGTGCCAAAATACGCGACTGATTTTATTACGGATTTCACAAATAGAAGGAGTTATTCAAGAGAAAGGTTTATATGTATAATACATGTATACTATAAGAAACATTCAAAGATTTATGTGCAAATTCAACGCGGGTCGCTAGTTATACATAAATTTCTAACAATTAGCTATTTTTTTAATGGCAATTTAGCTCATGACTACCACGTGACATAACATGAACTGGTTTATTTACTCGTCTAATATTCCTGTACCTATCACAGAAGAGTTGTAGTAACTTTGGTATTGTAGCCTCTGTGCCTTTTTTAACCTACCTGTAAATATTTCTACACCACCCTAAAGTTGACTGGAAGGGAATACCTTGGGCATTAAGTCCGCCGATGTACAAAGGTGCATAAAGTTATAAATAAATAAAGTATACACACTGATCGTTATATATAGTTGTCTGAGAGTTGTTTTGCCTTTTTTATGCGGGAATCCGCCCGGATACCCCGGACTGGTTCCAAAGGGGAACCAGGTATGCCCTCGAAAAGAAAACCCAAGAAACTCCGACGTACCTCGTGCCTCCTACGGTTTGTAGACGCCCACCTCCTACACAGGAGTGTTTTGAAGTTTTATGAAAGCTTGTTCTAATGTTCTTTTTAATATCTTTTCAGGTAATTCATGATTGGTTTTTTCCTGGTTCCAAGTGAAGTGATCCAGTTGGGTATGTTGAAAATATATGTTTTGAGTAAATTTGGGTATATTTGTTCATTATTATTCACCTTAGGAAAGTTATACTGCATTTAAAATGAGCTGGGTCTACGTGTGTGGTCTAAAAAGTTCCACCCCAAAGACAATCCAGGATATTTTTTCATTGTTCTAACATGTCTTCTTCCAGCAATACACATTGAAAATGACAGTATTCATGATGTCGTGTTTCGTTGGTAAGTGCGAGATTGGAGGTCCAATGATGCAGTGCTGTAATGTGGGTAACCATATAGTGTGGGTCACCATGCTGCATTGTTGCATCGTCTGTGCTCGCAATGAGTTTGTTCAATATCACTCTTGGATTCTACACATGCTTCCCATCAGGAAGAGTCGAGCCACTTTGGCAGGCTTATACAATATATAAAATAAAAAGAAGAAGAGGGATTCACTAGTTTCTATTGACGAGTACTGCTATGTTTAAGTAATTAAATAAGTGAAACATACTACCGTGGTTTACAAAACATCTGTGAAAAGCAACTCTTTTATGGCTTTTCACATAAGGAGATAGGGGAAGACCTAATTCTAATCTCGTGGAGGGGAGGGGAGATCACTGAATGGTTGGCAAGGCAAGTTGCAGGTATCTATGAGCAGCGGTAGGCACTTAACATCAGGTGACCTGTAAAGTAGTTTACACTCATATACGATAATAAAAGTATAATGAAGTTATTTAAGTCATTATTAAATTATTATTTGTCTCTGAAACTATTTGCCATAGTTTAGAAACTCTTTCTGTGATAGAAAGGGTAGTCGTGAAAGATGATTATACCAGGTGTTCTGAAGATTCCAACTTCAGCGTGAAGAAGCAGCACTCGTTAATAAAAACTTTTAGTAAAGCAGTAGCTATAAGTGCAGGTGACTCTGTAACATAGATATAAAACAAATCATGTTTTATGCAGTAAAAGTCGTAATTAGAGTTTTCCAAGCAATTGGAAATGGGGATGTGAATGAAATAATATTACATATTTGGTCCGTCTAAAGCGTTTGGCGCAAGTGAGAAACTGATAGATGATATCAAAGTCTCGAATAATGTGTATGTTTAGTACAAAAGATATTTAAATTGAAACCGTAAAAGGTTTAACCGTCATAGCCGTGTAATGATTCCACGGTTATTTGCGTATTCAACTATATAAATATACTCTTTTCTATATATATTTACGTTTGTACAAAATCAATCTTATTACTGTTGCATTTCTTGTGATGTATAAACCTGGTATAGGTATAGGGGTTACATAATATGTATAATATATACATATAAAAATAATTGTTTACTACTTGACCCACGCAACTTTCATTGCGTCTCATTTCAGTTGCTCCTATTGTTCTAAGCGTCATGTTAACTATCCTATCTTAAACCTATCACTAAAACAATTATATGAGTTATATATGACCTATTTGAGTTAAGATGTCTATGATCCCCTAGATGGGAAAAAGGGTGTTCACAGCAGTCCGTCATCGCGTTCGCGTCATGAGCTTCGCATTTTTCTCGCTCAACGTCTTTTCGATCTTCTTCGCCTCGTCTGCAACGTCGCCAGGTCGTTTGGGCCGGTCACGTTTTGTTTTCCTTGCGGATTTCGATCGAACGCTTGTTTGGCGATATGATCTGAATTCCTAAAGAGTGTGTGACCAAGTCAGTTCCACTTGCGACACTTGATCTGTTGGTCGATCGGCGTTTCACGGCAGCGCTCCATGAGGTATTCGTTCAAGATTTTCTCGGGCCTGTATATACCGAGAATTTGACAAAGACAGCAGTTGACAAAGTCCTGGAGCTGGTGCGAGATATCCTTGGTGACCTTCCAGGTTTCACACCTTTATAGCAGTGCTGATTTGACGTTGGACTATCTTCAACTCTACGCCGCAATTTCCGGAACTACAACTGTGCGAAGGTTGTTCGGGCCTTGGCAATGCGCGTATTGTATATACCTAATAGATATCAAAATATTTCTTAGTAAAAACTTAGAATACTTTATTATACTAATTTAAATTAAATGTCAATACATCTTTGGTAAAATACGGAAGCAATAATGAAAACACTTTTTCTTATTCTAAAACTTTTAGTCTCCGAAAACCACTGACGACATTTAATTTTCGCTAACTTCATATTTATAGTGATTCCTCGCCCATGCTCATACCTTGGCCATCGCCCCGTAGTAATTTCTGTTTGGGAGTCTCCCTTTGAAGTCCGGAGGTTGCATATTAAATTCTCTTAGTCGACGTATCCCGATCAAAGCGAGTAATTATTTTAATATAAATTACACACATAATTTCCACAAAATTCGTATATTTACACCATTTGGATATATTTTAGAAAATATATTCGCGATTGATATATTTAATGGACTTGGTTTTCGTTGAACAAATGACGTATTTTGTTAGTTGTTGAGTTTCAGGAATATATGATGAGCCTCATGCTGTTATCTTAAAATAAAGAAATGAGTGGAGTACGTGGTATTGATATTTTATAAGGTGGTGACATTAATGGCAGAGCGGCGCCTGCGATCGATGCGGTAGGTCGTTTTAATAAATAAATCTTTATATTAATACGTGAAGCGAATACTTTGTACACGTTTTCACGAAAATTATGGAGGAGGATGAGTATGAAAAGACCACTGGGCGATTACTAGTAATAATTAAATATTTTGGACATCTAAGACACAACACCATCTATTCCTTAAAGTAAACAGAGCTTGAACTACAGGTACTAAACAACTAATATATCGTATATGTATTTTTTGTCAATGCATATATAGAAAACACCCAAATCCCGAAACAAATATTTGCAGATTACATAAACATTTATTCCGGGAATTGAATTTGAGACCTCCAGAATAGCAGTCGCATACGCTATCACTGCGCAACCGAGGTAGTCAAATCAACCAAAGAACAAATGAACTTATGCAACAAGGAGATATGAATCCTATCTGTAAGTGTATTTTGGTACGTGTGCGAATTGGTTCTTTGTTGCATAAGTAGGCTCTTGAAGCCGATCATTACACGATTATAAGTCTTACATTTGATTTGAACCCACTACCTCTGTTTCATACCCCGAGATTACTAATTACTGTACCAAAGGATCCCTCTTCTTAACCGAATCAACAAAACGACTTCATCAATGTGTGAAGGAAGGAGTGCCATTGTCCGTCTTACATAAAGGGAGTGTCCTCCGGCCAGGTGGTAATCATACCTGGCCAGCCTCTCCTTGACGGTTATTGATGTGAAATTGTATAAATGCTAATGGGCCCGAGAACTTCAAAATCGCGATACAAGATTAATAATTACTTCGTAGTTCATTGTGTCTGCGATAGATGGCGCTGTATTGTGTTTTTGATGTCGTATGAGGAATCCGTTACAACTACTCTTCAAATTTATCGANGTACTTTTCAAATTTATCGATTAACAAGACGATTATTATCGATGAAGAATCGATTCAAAGTTATCGGTATTTTAAAGTTTGCTTATCTAAAGACTTGCAGTATCATTGTAATGTTCTCACAATTTCGAAGGTAATGTGCTACTTACTACAGATATCGTGTGAGGTTTATGTGAATAGGGTGGCCATAAAACGAGGACAAAAGCGGAATATTCTATATATATACATTCTAATTTCTAGAAGCTTGCGTTTCTAAGGTCCAAATTAAGTTAGTAAGGTTATTTAGCAATCAAAAGGATGGCAGTGGCAGTTATGAGTAATGAACACCTGACGGCAGTGGTCACCATAAAAAGCTATTCAAACTGTTCTAGTAAAAACTGATGTAAAATCACTTTTTAACTATCATTTGTTATTTTGTCAAACCACACAATTGTTGTATTTTCATTACTAAACAAAAATTTCAACAAAAACACCGGCTTCAAGAACTGAAACGGAACCTCAGGGAAGCATCAGCTTTCAAATAAAAAAAAGAATCATCAGAATCGGTTTACCCATTCAAAAGTTCTGATATAACAAACATTTAAAATACAGTCGTATTAAGAACCTCCTTTCCTGAAGTCGGTTAAAAACAATTAAACGTATACATATTTTAAACCTTCACACAGACTCATAAACTTGCCCGTTTATGACGTCAGTGCCATTATAATGACAGATTGTTAAATATGTCTCTTCTTCTTCTTTTGATGATATGGCAATCAGCCGGATCAGCTATTTCTGCCAATGTCAAGTACTTCAAGTCTTAAATTCTTCGTCGTGATGGAATTAATGGTAAAAATTTAAAAAATGTGGATGACATGAAATGGGGACCGTCTTTCGCAAAAACAAAAAACGATCCTAAATATGTCTCTTTGTGATAACCAAAATGTTCAAATTTAATGAGAAAAGTGCACAGTTTCATATACATATTTCATCTTGTGGTCACCGGACGACACAAATTAGTGCGTGGAATATTCACAGCCTTATAGCAACTAGTCTTTGTGCTCCCTTTGGGTTTACTCGGGAAGTAAATCAAAAATAAATATTTTCAGACATTTTAACACACAACGCCATCTAGTCCCAAACTAAGCAGAGCTTGTACTGTGGGTACTAGACAACTGATATTAATACTTATATACTGAAATAACAAAATAATAATAGTTAATAATATTAAAAGCTCATTTATTTTTTGGTTTCCTTTATTTTTTAATTATTTAAACAGGCAACTCCCTCAGTAATATACATTCTGTGTTATGGAGTTTACAAACATACATAAAACTGACACANGATAATCACTTACGTGCACGAGTGTACGTACCAATCGTGATCATGAATTAACATTTTACGAGATAAAGTGGCTCGTAAACAGTTTAACGTTTTAAAAATTAAGCTCGCCTGTACTTAGTAATTAACATCAATGTCAGTATCAAGAGAAATGAACCTTAAACTTCGTTAAGAAAGTTGAAATTACATTATTCCCTAATCTATCCCCCATCCCTAAAACATCTGCGGTCACTACAGTCATGGCTTCACTTTCGTATAAGCAGTTTTTGCAAGGCACATTAATTATTATTCCTAAGTAAAAACTTCACTTCCTAAAAATTACAGCTACCGGTTTGAAGATTAGCTTGAATAATCATACAGGCAAACAGACAAAATATTAATTATGTTGTTTTTTTTATTCTATGGGTACTGAGTAAACATTTAGATCCCTTTACTAAAAGCCATTACTAACTTGCTTTAGCTTCTTCTGTATGTACGCTTCGGCACGAATGGGCCAGCTCGACCGGAGTGATACCATGGCCTCACAGAAAACCGGTGTGAAACAGCGCTTACGCTGTGTATCATCGAGTGAGTGAGGATACCGGAGGCCCATACCCCAATCCTCCCCGATCCCCCAAAGGCCAGCAACACACTTGTGACACCTTTGGTGTTACGGGTGTCCATGGGCAGCGGTAATCGCTTACCATCAGGCGATACGTCTGCTCGTTTGCCCCTTATACCATAATAAAAAGTAGAATCTCGATTGTTACTCACTCATATCACAATCAGATTACGGGCCGTATACCCTCCCAAATAAAGGAAGAATTTTTAAATTCGGCTTATAAATAACGGAGTTATGATGTAAAAAAATAACCAATACCCCGCTTTTCCAAAGAAATTTAACAAGGGAATCCCCGAAAAGAATAGTATAACGTGGATACCCCGGCGCTGCCAACTTCAGCGCAATTTTCACAACAAAAACCCTTTGAAGCGTGACAAATATCCTGAATAGGCCATTGTGTTGGGACGGCTGTCTCCGGACCACTCCTCATGCAATATTTATATCCTCAGATAATCAGTGTATTGCTCAGAAATCAATGCATTCCTTAACAGTAGGAGGACACGGTCATAAGCGCAGCGGGAGCATGAGCGCTAGCGATCAATATTCTAATTTTTTTGGAACAAGCAAGTTAAAATTAAAGGCCTGTTGTGCCAGTGTTAGTTAGTGATGGTAAGCTGCTAAGCTACTAGAGATACTATTATTTATAACGTAAAGAAAATCTTGGTAGTCAATTTTAACGTACTTAATTAATATTAACTAGTTATCGCCTAGCCTGGTTATATTTTTTCTTTTGTTATGTTTGTTATTATCTTTTATCTCTTTATTGTTCAAGTCTTTAATTTTTTTTTGTAAAGCTACTGTTTTCAGCTTCCTTTAAAAATGTATGTTGTCATATGTAAATGGTATTTCGTTCAATTTTTTCATCAACAGCCAGCCACCCTTCGGATCTTGTTTGATGCGTTCATTATATAACGGTGTACGTATCAGGACTTGATCACAGCTGAATAAATAAATCCAACCACAGTTATAAAAACTACTGTCTAAACGATGAGACACAGGTCACATACTGAGCGCGCCAGCTCTAGCACCCAACCTACGGCTGAATGTCCAACGATGAACATCTTGGAGAGGTTCCGTTGAGCAAGCCAGAATTGTTAATGTATTAATTTACCTTTTCTATCATAAGCCGAGAAGATGGACTTACGGACACGAGGCACTTATCGAGCTACTGTAGTTTCAATTCCGTTTACTCATTCAAATCCCTTAACCTAGCTCNCTTAGCTCCTTATTCATTTTCATTACCTAAGTTAACTTTCTCCTTTAGTTCCATCTGTGAATTATTAGATTCACAATTTGTTTGTTCAGGTAATCAGCATTTACCATTCCTTAAAAGTACGCAGGCACAGTAATAAGCGTAGCGGGAGAGTAAGCGGTAGCGATTTACTTTTGTTTTTTTCTTGCTATGTATGCAAAACTTGAAAATTTATTTTAACGCAGTTTTATTTGTCATATCGTAATGAAACTTTATGTGTATAATTTAGTTTGAATGACAAAGTTATTTGGAATTGCAAGTTAACCTGGCAATGGGGGTAATGGAGACCAGGAGATTGATTATACAATCTCCTGGTCTCCATTACCTCCATTGATGTATTATCAATAACCACTATAAGATTTGAAGAGATAGAAGCATTATTTATCACTACTAAAGTTATTGATAATCTAGTTAAGAGTATGGACTCACATGATTTATTTTTATTAGTACAACTGACAAAACCCTTTCTACTCTTTAAAAAATTGGAGAAATTTGGTCTCCATTAATTTTATTCATTTGATAAATACCATTATAAAAAAAGGATTTTTGCTTACCTTCTAAGCATTAATACATCTACATCTTCACGTCTGTATATTAAAAGTGGCAAGTAGAAGATTGTTTGAGTACTAAGCCAGAAATAAACAAATTATTCCCAAACAACACAAAAATACTTCTGAATAAGTCAGACGTATAGAATCTCTACAGATTTTTCGAAAAGAAGCGATTATTTATACATTATTAATATCAACTCGCCCCGGCTTCGCGCGGGTTCATTACAGAAAATAAAATATAGCCTATCTTACTCTGAGATGTACAGCCTAAACTTTTCCGATGCCTTCAACAAATTTCGTTATGTTTTAGTCACTATACTCAAAATTTTTACAAATTATATACGAAAACCTTCCTCAAGAATCACTCTATCTATAAGCAGAAACCGCGTTAAAATCTGCTTTTGAGTTCATCGCGTACAGACAGACAGACGCGGCGGAGGACTTTGTTTTGCAATATGTAGTGATGCAGTCACCTTTTATCTCGATAGAAACTATCCGCTCGTCTACCCCTACTTTGGTCTTACCCTTAGCAAGTCGCGATAGTCCCGCAATTGCTGTATGTTTTATTCATCACCTCCCTCTGGGATTTGCCCGTCACCTCCACCGGTAGCTTCAAGATTGCCAATTTGACCAGCTAACTACATATATTATTTAATTTGAATACTTGTGTAGCTGTGTTGTTAGTTTGTTTATGATGTTTGCTGTCGTGAGGTTCTTAGTTAGGTGTCCGGCTAAAATGAGTTTATATTACATTATGCTGGTAGGAAATCGTCGTGAATGATCTCTCCCCTTTTTTTCATTCCCGTGGGGACATCCCCTCGGATTCTACCTCCTAGTAGGATGTCGTACAACCGCCAAATCGACTAAAACGTCAACGATGTGGAGTTTTAGTCGGTTCGAGTTCGAGTTTTAGTCAGAGCTGGGGAATCAGGTGCACCCTAAAATGGAAACCCTACAACAATGACCTCTCTTCTAGCCTAATTTACATTCAACATACGGAAACGATAGAAAACTAAATATTTTTTAAAGACAACTCCTACGTATGGAACTTACATCCAGTGTCGCGGGGGACTTTATGAACACCAAACACATGAAACGGACAAAAAGCACATGCAGACTCAGAACAACAATTTGTGGATTACAAAAAGTGATGTTCCATGTGGGATTTGCACCCATAAATAACACTTGGCGTAATGGAACAAGTCGTGGCGCCCGCTTAAGGCACAGTGCAGTCAAAAAGTGCGACAAACATGTAAGAATTACAGTTTTTTAACGCTAAGTCGTGTGGTCAATACAAAATGTTATCCAATAATACTAACAAGAGAATAAAGATGTTAACGATAGAAGAAGGATCTTGGCTAGGGGGCTGGACAGAAAGATGACGTTAAGGTTCTTTTCTACTATTTTGTATCTGATATAAGGAGATTTAAAACTTTATGGAATTCGGGTCAGTCCTTACTAAGGTATGATATGTTTAAAATGTAACCTGTATGTGGAATCTATACTAATGAATAAAATAGAAGTGTCTGTAATTTCAAATTATCAGCTTTTCACTAAATGCATATGAAAGAACATACGGTATCTACATCAATAAATCATTTTTGTTGTGTTCAGTTTGTTCCGGTCAATCTATGTAACGGCTGGACCGATTTTGATGGGACTTTCACTAGCAGATAGCTTATGGCGTAAGGAGAAACTTAGGCTTTTCTACACTAGTACTTTACTGTGGTACCTTTTTAGACTAGATTTCGTCTCGCAGCATTACCCGCAGTTGTTGTACAAACCGGAGGAACGAACCCACGATCTCTATCTCAGCTCACCACCATCTCTAACCGACATGCCATCATGTGAACCGCGTACCTTTCTTCACAAAACAAGATTAAAAAATCCATTTGTCTGACCGGTCCCTAGTCGCACATAAAAATTCTACGTGTATTTCTAAGTCTAGACAATAAACAGATACCAATTACCTGACCAATAATACGATGGGTTGGTCCATTCTTGACGTACGTCACAATACGTCTTTTGCAGCCATTTGCTATTTAAATGTAACGAAATAAAAGTTTTCTCAAATATAGATACCATTCTAGTGTTGAAATAGTCTGTATCGAGTTGACCTTCACGATATACTATTTGAGCCCCGGGTTCATTCCCGTGTTTTATGTTGTACCATTTTTTTATGGAATAGGGGACAAACGAGCAGACGTTTCACCTGATGGTAACCTTTACAACAATATCCGCGGGTAACGCTGAACGGTAAAGCTAATAGAAATAAAAGTTGTTAAAGTTCCTGCTGAGATGTACTCACCTATCTGGCAGTGAAAATTAATTTGAAATTAAAAACAGACACTACAATTTTATTCATTTGTATCGATATAAATGAATAATCACTAATATTAGTGTAAGAACTACAAACTAAATGACCAGAGTCGTAAGTTTGATTCCTGCATGTGTAAAAAAAAGTGCGAATTAGGCGCAGTGTGTCCGCAGATGGTCGGGCCGGATTGTCCCGTTCATCCGCTTCAGAGGCTAGCCGCGAGGAGGTGACGTACGCGGGTACCGTACGTCGCCTAAATTGAGAGTTTACTAGCAGAGTGCGGACAAGCGCTGAGAGGGGTCCAGAGGTGTTAATAACAGCAGTACCCGGATTCGTCCTTTCTCAGGCGCAAAGTGGCACACCGTGTGGTGTTAGTCGGTCCGATTCCAACACACCGCCCCGCCGCCATCCTAGGTGGGTACGAGGGGGTTTTTACACGTTAAAAAACGCTCTCTACTGCGTTAAGTGTTGTGGATTCAAATCGCACGTGAGACAACACTGTGTGATACACAAATTTTTGTTCTGAGTCTGGGTATTATTTGTGCCTGTTTCGTGTATGTTTGTAAAGTCCCCCGAGACGCAGAATTGTCTTTAAAAAAATGTTTGATAGTCCATCAGCATAACGTATAACGTTTGTCTAATTTACAACGACGAATAGCTTAAGCGACTTTAATATTAGTATTCCATAAATCTATGGTCAGTAATTGCCTAAATATCAATACGACTAATAAATCTAGCTAATCTGGGTGTATGACTAACCGGCGGCTTGCCAACTGGGTGCCCCCACGATTACACACTCCATCCATCTTTGTTTGGATCGACGCCAGATCACAGCGAGTATTGCATTGCCACAGGCACTATTTGTGAAAATTAGCGGTGATTTACATGCATTTTTACCCAACTGCAGAATAAGGAAGGTTATGTTTTTCAAGTGTATATAAGTAGGTATTTATATTTCTTTGGCGCGCCCTAGATCCTAAACGGCTTGCCGTATTTTTAAGTGAGTGGTGTCAATAGGTTCGTCTTAGTCGTGAGACTGACACAGGGTACATCAAAATAAAAAAAAAACACGCAGTCGTGATTTCTTTTATCAATTCTTTAATTGTTGTTAGTTGTGTATTATATGTGAGAATGTTATAATTGGTTGTACAAAGCTAGGTATAACGTTGCAATTTAAGCATGAAAACAGGAGTAAGCAGACTCGGTTCAGTTATGGATGTGCCCAAAAACATTACAAATAAACGATAAGTTATGGACTAGTATATATAGTAAGAAAAGTTATTGAATGGGCTTTTCATATCTAGGTAAAGTTTTAACCATTTTTCCAGTAATTTTGGAATAAAATATGTTTTCAAAAACAAGAAAGGCTTTGTCTACATTCAAACGTTAGGAAAATATTTCGCACTTCATTTTCGTAATTACAAAGTACAAACTCATATTTTTACGTACAGACTTTGACGTAAATGGCGGGTTTTACAGTCGTCAGATAGATTCAGCCGTTGCTAAGAATTCATACACACAGCTTAAAAATATATTTGCGTTTAATATAGTACCTTCTTTGAAGAAGAAATAAAAATATACTCTGCAATGAATATACATCTGTGAATAACACTCTTTGAAGTCTCGTTTCAAAGGTTAAGTGTCAAAATAAAGATAAATTAACTATTACATTCGCTAATGTAACTTACGACCTTCTTATTTTAGGTTTAAATAATAAATACGGCGCCTTTCATAGTACTGGCAACCATTTAAACATGTTAATATAAACTGTTATATTTACCGTGGGAGAGCCACGCTTCGGCATGAATGGGCCGGCTCGACCGGAGTGATACCACGGCCTCACAGAAAACCGGTGTGAAACAGCGCTTACGCTGTGTTTCATCTAGTGAGTGAGGACATCGGAGGCCCACACCCCAATCCAACCTCCCCCCTATCCCCCAAAGGCCGGCAACGCACTTGTGAAACCTCTGCTGTTACGGGTGTCCATGGGCGGCGGTAATCGCTTACCATCCGGCGATACGCCTACTCGTTTGCCCCTTATACCATAAAAAAAAACTTCATTGCCTCACACATAAATGTAATAGCGATAATGATTATGATGTTAAAACTATGAAATGCAAATACGATCTTTGCGTAGTCTTATAAGTATAACTTATTTTTACTTGTTCTGTTTTCTAGGCTGGTTGACTATTTGCCGTACACACGTTGACAATCCGAAGATATTTTCCACGGGTAAACTTAAGATACGTTCCCTCGAAATATTAAATTTTGGAGCCTGTCAAATTAAGAAAAGCTGCATAACTAATACTCAATACATGTTCTGAAAGATATAAAACATTATTGCTCATTATGACAGGAAAAATTGCCGATAAAGGAATCAATAAAAAAACTCCCGACTACGGAACTTCCAAAAATCACCGAATGCTGTTGAATTTCTTTCATCATACATACATCCATGATTAACAGAGAAGATGATCATAGTAAAAACGTAAACTTTAAACGTGACCTCATCATACTTAAGGGACCTTTGAAACATAATACGAGTATGCTACTTGATCAAATTGAAACGGCTTGTACCTCGAACCGTAAAGTTATATTACCGGAACCCTATTCCACTTAGTAGGGTAACAATTAATTGACATGAACATCCCTTGTCAGCGTCTTGTATCTAAGTCGTGTTAAATTGCTTACCAGAAATTTGTAATGTAGAATCTGTGTAAGTACTTTACAAAGTTGTGTGTACTGGGCTGAAAATTGGCTATAAACTAGAGTCGGACTTATTTTGGGTGGGGAATCCTTAATGTTGAAAGAGTTCAACCTTTTTACTAGCTTGTTAGCTGACTGCGTCAGAAGGAGGGTAATGTTTTTCGAGCGTTTGCATTTATGTGGGTATGTATATCCATTTCTTTGGCACGCTGCATAGCCCAAACAGTTAGAAGGTTTTTGACATAAGGTGTCGTTGAATTCATCGGAATCGTGGTAGTGATATAGGCTATGTATATTTTCAAAATGGCGGCCGCAAATGTGAAAATAGAGGGGAGTGGGTTTGTTTTTTTATTTCATACAAAACAACAATTTGAAACATAGTTAAAGACATTTAAAAAAAAACATGTACCATATCACTTTTACATTATTGTTTTAACATAAATTGACAATTTGTAAGCGCTGACCCAAAAATTTGTTAGATCGGTCACATGACTAAAATATTTTGAAACAGGTGCAGACAGCGGGATTTGAACTCTATAAATTGTAATTTTGATAAAGAAAAAACAAGTATCACAATAATTATTTACTACCTACTGATGTTTCTAATCACATTAGAAACCTCCGTAGATTTTAGACGTATGGCCTTAACCCTCTCCTGAGAAGAGACCCGAGCCCAGCAGTGGGACATTATGGGTTGATGATGATGAATGTATCGTTTAATAAGCTTTAATAAAATAATAAAGTGACTAAATATGTATATTCCACACGAATTAATTAGTAAAAAGAAAACATAATTTTTCACTTATTCATTTTAATTCGAATTGTTGTTCTTTTAGTATTGTAATTCAAATTTAAATTTCTCAAATTGTACAAACAAAACAAGGATTTATTATATATATTTGTATATTCAAATTCGTCAAACTAAATACTTTATAGTGGTGCTGGAGACAAACAAGCTTTGTTACGAGTTAAGAAAGATCTACCAAAATTACGTTAGTCGTGCAGTTTAATAAATAAGTTCAGCAGTCTACGTACCTGTCCTTCAATGTCAATTATGAATAATGGCGGCTGATGGGAGATTTCTGTCAATGACACCTGATTGAAATATGGATTTTCAATTTTCCTGTTTTTGCCAATATTTTCATTTGAAGTGTTGCCGTTCCGTTTTTTACCCGAATACGGCAAAGCCGAAGGAGGGTTATGATTTTGACAGGTGTTGTATGTATGTTCTACTGTTCCCTCATAGCTCCTCAACTACTTATTAGAACTAGACAAATGAAATATCGTTAGAAGAGTCTTGATCGTCCGTTAAATATAGACTATATGACGTGCCATTGAATCTAATTTGGCGCCCTCTAGTGTTCACAAAGTTTTGTGTTAAAATATAAACGTTTTTAGTATCATTGGAAAAGGCGTTACTTGTACATTTCAAAAAAATATATTGTTTAAATTATATTTAGTCCTGATTCTGTCCTTATTTATTTGATAATTGTGATAATCATTGTGGGTTCTATGGTTTTTAAAATATAGTTTAAATTAAATTAATATTATAACGACACCAAAACCGTAGCCACACGTTTTTAGTGTTATGGTACGTTTCTACGTAACATGTTAGTGATTACATTTATTCAAAATTGTTTCATACTTTTCACCGTCGTTTCCTGTCGTAATTGGGTTTTAGTTTTTACTTTTTTTACGCTTAATTTTTGCTACGATCAGTTTTATCTGCCCTGAAATTAGCTGACGGCTTGTTTCCTAAAGAGGACCTGTTGCCTGCAACTATACTAATATTATGAGGCTGAAGAATTGATAATTTCAGCTAGTAATGATCCAATTAAAAAAATTCTTTCAGTGTTAGATAACCCAGTTTTTGAAGCAGTCTAAACTATATATCATCACGCTACGACGGAAAGGAGCAGAGTATAAATGAAAAATGTTGACAGACTTCGTACTGTCAAAATTTACTGGCCAAATAAAAAGATTATTGTTTTAACTATTTTCATCTCAATTTTTCAATTTTTCTCTATATAGGAACTTTCTTTGTGCCTTTAAGAAAATATAAAAAAAAAACGAATTAGTCGAGAGATTCTCGAGTTTTGCATTTAGCAACAGATTTGGCGATTCGTTTCTTCTAATTTGGGACCTGACGACTGTGTGTCAGATATGTCTTTTTTCATTTCTCTCAGCCTCAGCCATAAGACGTTTACTGCTGAACACCGACGCTGACACACGTTTACCGACGTTGACTGCCTCGGTGGCGCATGCGACTGTTGTTCGTGAGGTCTCGGGTTCGAATCCTGGGTCGGACCAAATGTTTGTATGATCTGCAAATATTTGTTTGGGAGTTCGGATGTTTTCTATGTATAATATGAATGTATTTACAAAAAAAAGTATTTATGTATTCATATCAGTTGTCTAGTACCCATAATACAAGCTCTGCTTAGTTTAGGACTAGATGGTGTTGTGTGTTAGATGTCCGAAATATTTATTATTTAGTATTATTATAGGCCCCCACCAAAGTTCTCTACAACAACCACTCCTGTTCACATACATACCTCTTCTTTTCGCGTCGTGTCACCCTCTTACGTAAAGGTCGTGATTCCTTGTTTGTGGGATGACCTTCTGCCGTCACTCGTACTTATTCCTCTCCTTGGTCGAATGAAGGACAATAAATTGATTTCCAATGTTTTTCAGATCTGTTCAATCCATCATATTGGACTATGTCCGTTTTGCCGTCAATCTGTCATGAGGTGCTCAACGTTCTTCCGTTCTTTTCTTACTATGTGACCAAAGGAAACAAGCATTCTTCGCAGGCAGATAGAAGAGTAATAAAAAAAGATAGTGAACCAAGAGGTTCGAGAAGATTTCTCCAGCCAGAGAGGTAGTCTCTCACAATGTACAAGGTTTATACAATTACCCCGTGTCTGTAGGGGTGCCTACCACCTGTTATTAAGCCGATATGTCTATGAGCGAGATTAATCGAATTAATAAAGTCGAGTGTGGCAATTTGGTACCCCTGTCTCGGGCTAATATCATTAGAAAGGTACTTTCAGCAAGGCGTGATGGTATCTAATTGTGTTAATAATATACGCTGTGTAAGCTCTTTAATACTTTCTGAAGTGAATATGGTAATTTTTGACACGATTTGTTATCAGTTAATAGGTGAACGGGTTGGATATAGCTGATTTGGTTTATTGTATAGGCAACTTCAGGGGTTAATAGCCTATTTGTCATTGTTTTTCTTTTCTTCAAATTTTAAAGGCATATTTTATAATATGAAATGAGATTTATTACAGAATGTTTTAGTATTTACAAAACGCTGTATCATTATATCTGTCTGTTAAACTCTATTGCACAGATTTATATGCGATTTTCACTTATAGATAGAGTGATTCTTGAGGAAGGTTTTCGTTGGCAAAAATACAACGATATTTCTTTAAAGATGACGGAAAAAATTAAGCCGCACGTCTCAGAGAGGCTATATTGAATTTTCCGTAATGAACCGGTGCGAAGCAGAACGTAATAAACACACACACACACAAAAAATCTTAAAATGTGTTTTAATTTTGGCGCCAAAAATTTTCGCCACACAAAATATTCAAAAAAAGGAATTTCGAAATTCAACATATTTGACTTGCATTACAATATTGTCTCAATTACATTCCGCACTTTTCTATCTGTTGTTGTCCAAGAACCATAAACAAACCATATATTTTTCCTTCTCATAACAAGATGACGACAACGTTCACCGTTCATTTACCGGGATCGTTATGGACGACAAAAGAACAAGTGGAAACCGTCGCTCCCGGGGCTACGTGATTTATGCAGTATAATGACTGTAGCATGTCGCAAATTATGTTACTGACAGACCCAGTATGTTATATTAAGAGATTATGAATGATAAAATTTGTTATTTCATATGGAATGTTAAGTCGATTTTGATCGCTTCAGAAAATCAAAAAGTTTTACACAGATTCTGACACGATGTACAAACCGGTTCAAATAATGTATTTATCTAATTTTTTGTAACTTCAATGGCCACAGCGAATCCTTGCAGGGTGTCACATCATCAACTTTTAACAATCCACTGATGGATGTAGTCCTCTCCATAGAAAGGAAGTTTTGTCTTACTGTACTACCCTGACCCGACGAGTTGGTTCTAGGGCTCATTTCTAATTTTTTTTTTTTGGCAGGGGCAATCTTTATGAAAGTGTCAATCTGAATTGTGTACGCTTCAAAGACTCAACAAGATACGATATATACAACACGCTTCTAGGATAGTTTTAATTTAATTTTTGGAACTATAATGGGATTAAATGAAATGTTGCAGGGTGTACAAGTTTCCTTTATAAAGCGGCTTATCTGTAAATGTCGCTGCTTTCTTTATAATTAAATTTTATTATCATTTTAATTAATAGTAGTATTAGGATATGGCAATTTGTAATTAAGTTATCGTGATTGTGAAACGTGTGGACAAACCTGCTTAGGTCATCAGCTCATTAAGGCCGATGGTGAAGTGAACAAATTAGGGGTCACCTCATGGGCGATGTGAGCTTTTTCTTTAAATAGTGAAAAATTAAGTCGCTTCTGCTATCTGTTCATCTTCTTCTGCTGTCTTCTGCTATCTGTTCATTTTCTGCTATCTGTTGATATTTTAAACTGCTAGTCGACTCAGAAACTTTAGGCGCGCAGCCCGCTATTCGCATGTTCGTTCGTACGTTGCTACATCGCTGTGATTCTCATATTTCTCTTTGTTTTCTGCTTCCACTCTGTCTTTACTCCTTCTGTGCTTTCGCTATATCTGATTGTGCCACCACTTTAAAAGTGTCGGCTGGTAGATAGTGTGGTAAAAATAAAATGTTCTACATTGCTCATTGGATTTCAAAGGAATTTCCAGAAAAAGAAAGAGTGATTTAAGAGGAAGATTTGTATATGATATCGATAATTCAACGTTGAAGTTAGGCTGGACCGCTACTGTTATCTGCATACTTTTGTTGTAGGTGCTAAGAATAGCCCTGCGTGATGGTAAAGGGTATAGTGGCCTACGGATTGGTGAACAGTCCTTCAAAAGCAATTACAGTTTGAACTGCAACTGTATCAATTGATGCTACAGTTACCAAAAAACGTTTCAAAAAGAGATATTACGATAATAGTTTAAACACGGTGGAACATACAAACATACATATACTGCCCAAACTATAACTCTTCCTCTTGGCTTCCTTGTAATCGGGGAAAAAAGTTAGTCTTCAGCCGGCCCTTGTGCATTCATAACAAAACAGACAAATAGGTACTGAACGGTCGCTTATTCCATTTAGATTAAAACTTGACTAAATACGTCTAACAACTATTATTTTCTGTAGTGTTTGCGTTTTTACTTTACAGTACATTTGATTTCATAGTAAAAGCTCGGCTGTTTCTTTTCTGGTAGTCATGTATATTTATAGTATTTTAGAATAATGATATTATTTTGACAGTACTCTACTATTGATACTATTAAGGTTAGTAATATTGTAAATCTTAAGAATTTCTTTGAATAAACATGCTCATCAAAGGAACTGTATAGAATCTTTGAGTATAAGTTAGCTCGTGTACTCTTTGAAGAAGAGTAATATTACGCTGCAACTGTTGGGAGTCGAAATGAAAATAAGGGGAAAAATTTTTGTTGCAAAAAAGGGGGTTGCTTCCTTCTGTGAGTTCTTTGAGTGAAATGGTAAACATTTCACTGTAAAAAACACGAACACTGCACATATGAGATCTTAACATCAAGTACTTTATTCAAGCATTTAGCAAATACAGTATCGCGGAGGAAATTAACCAGCGCTGATCCGAATTCGAATAGTTCGAACAGTACAATCCATGATTGAGGCACGTACCTCCCAATAAGAAAGCTTGAAAGTAAATTAATTAGAGAGGCAACTGATTGGCGTCCGGCCGGACACGTGGGCCGGATACGTGCGGACTCCGGACGTGAGCCGGCGCATCCGACCCTACTTGCTGGACAATATGAACGTGCCGCCGAATACTGGTGAAATGAAAAAGTTTTAATTTATTTTTCTTTTTTCGTTCGGAAACTGTGCTGTCAGTTGTTCAGTGAAAGGTTATGGTAATTTTGTTAACGGTACAATTTAAAATTTAAAATTACTTAAACATAAAAAATTACACACACAATTTAAAATTATTTAAAAAAATACTGTTGGTCTAGTTGTTAGCGCTCCAGATGCTAAGTTAAAGATAGTGGGTTCTACTCCGCATAAGACAGTATTTTTTTGTTTGTGACCGGTCAACGTCAAAATGTGGGCGCTTCTAGACAGGGACACTCTTCAGGGATAACAAATATGGTTGTATGTACGATGTAATGCTTCAAATTAGCTTGTTTTTACTTACTTTTAAGTTTAATCTATACATGTATGTATTAATAATTTAATACATGAAGAGACACAAAAGATTACATTACCAGTACTAAATGAAATTCCCATACCAAACTAATCATACTTTCTCTAAATAATAAACCACATCACATTTCAAAAAAGATCGTAAGTTGCGCTGCGTGCGCCCGCCCTATCGCATAAAGCTGTCATCGATCGTGATCTGTTAAATGTTCTCTATTACGTTCAACAGATGGCGTTGTTACAAAAATATTCTACATCCCTTTGTATCGCGTGATTTGTATCTCAGCTATGACAGCTCACTGACAGATGACATAAATCGTAGTTTTTTATTGTACTCTATTAGTTACGGAAGCTTTGTTGTGGTTGGGAGACGAATAATGTTATGGTATGCAGACTGCTACGTAAATTATACGGTATATATTACAATTTTATAGACAATTCTATATCTATATTAGATTTTTTAGCAAAATTTCAAATCTACTGAACGAACTAATAGGAAGCTGTATAGTAATCTAGCAAATACTTTAGAATATCATATAGGCTACTATTTACCGCGATAAACGACATACACGCGGTAGGAGCCGCGAGTAAAAGCTAGTATTTATTTAACTACCTCGGTGGTGCAGTTGTAAAGTATGGTACTGCTAAGCTTGAGGTCTTGAATTCGATTCCTGGGTTGTTTTCTATATGTAATATTTATGGGCCTCCGGTATCCTCACTCACTCGGTGAAACACAGCACAAACGTTGTTTCACACCGCTTTTCTGTGAAGCCGTGGTATCACTTCGGTCGAGCTGTCCCATTCGTGCCGAAGCGTTGCTCTTCTATGGTATATTTTTATTTTATGATCTCTTTCTAGGAAAGGCTTATGTCCAGCAGTGGACTTATGTGATAATAACGATCACACTAAGTGTTAAGACACAAAAAAATTATAGCTATATACTTCAAAATATTGCCAATATTAATTAATCCAGCTACCCTCCGAATAAATAAAATATATTAATGAACACATTTGCTTTCTACCCTACGCTTCTAATAAAGGCAATAAGTAACTCAGTAAATAAAATAAACAGCTATCCAGGAGGCAGGTTCTATCCAATAAGTTATTGCCGTGCATTTCCCACCGCGAGTACCCATTTGCGAAATAATGACTGCATCTGTCTTATCCACTAATGTTTAATGTACGTTCACCTTAAAGTTCATGTATGTTTACTTAAGATATATCCGTGAATACACAGCTGACGCATTAATTGCATATAAATTTTTATGCTTCGCATTATACCTATCACCGTATTTTTTTTATTTTAAAAGATAACTCCCGAATTAGGGATATACATCAAGTGTCGCGGAGGACATACATAAAACGGATACAATAAATACCCAAACTCGGAACAACAATTACTGTACAAAGTGTTGTCCCGTGTGAGATTTGAAACCACAACCACACGAGGTCAAGTGTGCAGTCGAAATTTCTTCTGGTTTATTATAATGATATTTTGTGCAATCTAAAGAAAATAAAATGAACTACTTGATTGACTATTTTGATTGCTCTGATTCTATATCGCGCAATAAAGATATTCGATTATTTCTTTTAAGATATGCGTACTATTGATATATTTGCCCAAGACCAGGCTAGTTGGCACTCTTTTGGGAAAGCCTTTTTTGTTCAACAGTTATTATAAATTAAGAGATTCTCGCTGAAAAAAACAGGTTGCATTCCGGGAATGCGGCAGAAGTGAAAACTTGAAAATTAACTTTGTGCTATTTTGATATTTTGGAATGGATAAGGAATAATTTTGCACCAATTGCTTTAATTATCAGTATAAAAGTGCTGTCATTTATGTGTTAAAATATTTTACAATATTAATTTATTACGTTATCATACACAAACATGACAATTTATGGTCCACTCTCCCTCCGTCTTACGAATTTTCGATCAGGTCACATGGTCTGACGCGAGCTTAACATTTTATACCCATCACAAAAATCTTACAAATTTTCGATCAGGTCACGTGTCCTGACATGAATTTAAGTTTTTTTACCCATCACAAAAATTATACCACACACAAGAAGTTTCCAATAAAATCATCAAGTATTCTCCTGTTTCGCAGTCCACAATTTTTACTCATATATTTTTCTGTTGTTATAGAATGCAACTGCAACGGGCACGCTCGTCGTTGTCGGTTCAACATGGAACTCTACAAGCTGTCAGGCCGCGCCAGCGGGGGTGTCTGCCTCAAGTGCAGGCACTACACTGCTGGCAGACACTGTCACTACTGCCGAGAGGGGTACTACAGGGATCCTACCAAACCAATCACTCATAAGAAGGCTTGCAAACGTGAGTATTTTAATTCCAATAATTTTGCGAAAAATGGCAATATTTGTACATGGTACGTTTATAATTAAGCTAGGTGTAAAAAGTAGAACCGTCTTTAATCTGTCTAAAGTGTTTAATAAAGAACGTTCGCTACATATAATGTTTCCATCCATCTCAATTTGTGATCTTTTCTTTATCCAATTAAAATAAAAAATAAATATTTTCAGACATTTTAACACACACCGCCATCTAGTCCCAAACTAAGCAGACCCTATGCTATAGGTATTTGACAACTGATATTAATACATATATACTTTTTTGTAAATAGATACTTAGTATACATAAAAAAACACCCAAACTCTGAAACAAATATTTGGAGACCATGCAAATGAATCGAACCCAAGGCAGCACAGCAGTCGTATACGTTACCGCAGCGCTACCAAGGCAGTCACAAAGAGAATGACAAACTTTGATGTCATAGAATAAAAATTACTCATAGTCTAAGAGGAGCCGGTGAAGATCGACTTACACCCATGTGATAACCAGGTCAAACTTTTTTTCAATTGTATTAATAAATGAAGACGTTTATTGTGGCTTGCCTATCGAGAAACTGTCATGACTATTATCAAAATTAATAATTTTTAACCCATTTTTTCATCTTTTTTACTCTATTGATAACTATATAAATTAATGCCTAATGGTAAGCGATTACCACCGTCCATGGACACACCAGAGGCGTTACAAGTGCCTTGCCGGCCTTTTAAAAGAAATTTGAATTTGCTGCTGTAGATTCATTTTCATTCTAAACACTAACTGAATGTCAGCTCAATCAACAACCCATAATGTCCCACTACTGGGTTCGGGTCTCCTCTCAAGAGAGGGCTAAGGCCATACGTCTCCACGCTGGCCAAGTGCGGGTTGGGGACTGGCAAGAATACGTTGCGGCTACGTAAATCTTGCCGTTGGATGTTTTTAAACCGCCCGAAGGCCTCCAACTAAGTCCTGTCATCGTATGATAACAACCGGGACCGACTGCTTAACGTGACCTCCGACTCACGGTAACATGCCACCAGCGGTCACCCATCCAAGTACTGACCGCGTCGTCGTTGCTTGCCCTCTGTGATTGTTTCTAATCACCAAGTGCAACTGGGCTATGAGTAATGTCAGCTCAAATGAACTTAAACACTGTGAATTCATAGATACAAAAATACATAGAAAATTTATAAGTACAAATAAAATGCCTTAACTTAATATAAGTTTAGGCATTTTATTTGTAAAACGACACGTTTGAAGGCACGACGAGATTAAATTAAAGAGCAATAAACTCTAAACACCTGTTTAAAGAACAAATATTCTGATACCGATCTGTGTTATCGCCATGCAAATATACTTCGGCTTTATTTTATAAACACCTTTGCCGCGAACAAACCTTTGACTTATTAAGTAAATATTACTTTTTAAAGAAAATTACCGCTTTGAAATAAGCTTTCATATCAACAACCCATAATGTCCCACTGCTGGGCTCGGGTCTCCTCTCAGGAGAGGGTTAAGGCCATACGTCCCCACGCTGGCCAAGTGCGGGTTGGGGACTGGCAAGACAACGTTGTGGGTACGTAATCTTACCGTTGGATGTTTTTAAGCCGCCCGAAGGCCTCCAACTAAGCTTCACGACTGTTATCCTATGATAACAACCGGGACCGACTGCTTAACGTGACCTCCGAATCACGGAGACGCTCATGGTAACATGCCACCAGTGGTCACCCATCCAGGTACTGACCACGCCGTCGTTGCTTGCCCTCGCTGATTGTTTCTAATCACCGAGCGCAACTGGACTATCAGCGCCTATTTATATAAGCTTTCATAAAGAAGTCTCAATTATTTATATATATACTTATATACCAGCCGCCTCGATGATGTAGAGGTTAACGTATGCGACTGACGATTAGGCGGTTTGGGAATTAATTTCCGAAACGGGTTTAAGTTTTCTTGGATTTATTTTAGAAGAAATTCGGAGTATAGTCCGGTTGTCAAACGTTATTGCATCTACATATATCTATCAATTTTGTACATTGACGAACTTAGTGCACAGGATATTCTCTTGCAATCAACCTTCGGATGTCGTAGAAATCTTATGAGGAAGGTGTATAGAGGCTACAGATTATTCGTGTTTAGTGTTTCTAACTTTGAAAATAATTGTTTTATATAACCACTTACTAAACCACTAGACAAATTTTAATAAATACTTTATTATTATTATAAGTAAACCTTCTTATATAAATTATACGTAGGTAAACTATATATCAAAAAAAATGTTCGATCGGGTTCATCACAAAATATCATTTGTCCTAGATGGGAATAGAACACATACACCAAAACATAGGAGAAGTTCCTTGATCGTATTTACTCTAACGCGTGGCTGTAAACACGCTTATTAATATTAATGTGTAACTGGTTATTGTAGCTAATAAACCATCGTCACGTCCAATTGTCACTTTTTTTTTGTATTTTTAACATTGGTCCCTTATTCGAACCTCGGGAGTCAATGACCAATAAATTGACAACCCAACAACATCAAGTGTATGAGGTATTAAAATAAAGCTAGCCGGCTGCACTAAGGTTTCTTCGGTAGTTTTAGCAAAACATGATCAACACTAATTGTAGAAGAACGGACGTGATGTTCCTCGAACACAAAGAGAGGATCCTCCGACCAGAGGAGGTGATCATCCCTGGCGGGCTACTGTCCAATGGTTGATGTTGGGAAGTTGTATTTTATACATATGCTAATCGGCGCGAGAACTTTTATTGCGCGATGCAGGATTGGTAGTTTCCTAGTACACTACGTTGCTCCGTAGTTCAACTATTCTTCGGTAGATGGCGCTGTAGTGTGATTTACTTGTTGCGCTGTATGTGGAAGTTACCACACAAATAAATTAGTCGACGTATCTTATATACATATATTTACGTAAAATTCTGCAGAGCCATCTTATCTGAGTGTTGACATAATATTAACTTTTATGTCACCCTTTTCACCCCAGGGGAAAATTGGCCTAACAAAACAACCCTACATTCTGAAATCCCAAAAGAAATGGAAATTGCAAAACAAAGGGGTGTCGAGCGTAAAAAGTTAGAATAAGACCATGCGGTCATCTAAATGGCCTCAAGGGCCTCAAGACAAAAGTTTGCTTACAAAAATGGCAAAATAGGGTTGGCCTCACTTGACCGCAATTGGCGCTGTGGGACCCTTCGGTTTTATTTGACGACAACGTTAGGCTTTTCGCTGATTGAGTCAAGATTGGGTTAGTGTTGAGAAAGAAAATGATGTGCGAATGGAGTTGGTTTTTTAAAGCCATGGGAATTGAAAAGGCTGTGAATCCTTCGCTACGAAAAAAATAAAAATCAACCTTCATAGCATGTCTGTTATTGGATATAGGCGTCCTTCTTCTTCTTCGTATTATTTTTTCTTATGAAAAGATGCGCATCAACTGATGCTCTGTAATATTATAAATCATGTCTATAATTCCCTTAATATCTTTTCGTTTCTATTTCATCAATTATCTGTTTTATATACCTTACGCTTTTGAAAATAAGTAATGGTCGCCCGTTGTTCAAAATTAGAACGTAATTAATTAAATTATTTTTTTCTTCTTTCTGCACTCCTCTATATAATGTTTGATTGTACTAAATTTCATATTTCTTCGTTTGCATATTTTTTTGGAAAAGGTGTATAAAGTTTTGCTCCAAAGTATTAATAATATAGAAATATGCATAAAGTATGCAATACATATTTATAAAAAATTGAAAACGTTTGAAAACATGATAATATGGATATTATTATATGTAGATTTGGAATAATGTCTTCCATCTTTCTCATTAGTATATTCAGATAGTGTGCAAATTCGAAATTTAAGGTCTATATGAAGTAGGCTGCAACCGTGCTCTACCTAATTTCTGTTTAGTAGTAGTATTCCGAGAAAGATTGTCACATATGATGAGAACGATAGTAACCAAAGAAAACATCCTACAAATATCGATACACAGTCGATTCGATTACACACATTATTTCTATCACGACTCCCCATAATATTGCCGACAGCCTCGAGACCGCAATAAAAAGGGAGTTCACCCTACTCAACACTTTCCCGTTACTTCCTTCTTTCCTATAATTGAGTCAGTCCCCTGTCATAACAAAGGGGACAATACGATTATCGAATGAGCTGAACTATCTCGATATACTTCCGATAACAAATGATAGGGTGTAACGTTTGAGATAACTGTGGTTCGAATTGTTTCGATTATCGATTATATAGTTTGATGCGATAATTTTCTTAGATATTTATGTGTTACTTTACTTTGTGATCTATGATGAGTAGGTGATTGTTGATAGTATTAAATGTATTTTTATATAAAAATTAATGTCCATAGATAAATGTACAAATAAAAAATGCCAAAAACATTACAGTATGAAATCTGTGGCGGGACAGGTGATCTTTAAATTGTCACCAAAACTACAAATAAAATTATTTTATCCAACGCAAATGAATTGACTAGTAACAATATTGTTTAAAGACTATGTTAAAGTACAGTATCGTTGGAAAGTAAGGTAAGATTACATTACGGCCAGGTGATTAATGACCTGTTCTGTAAAACAAGTTAAAGCTCAAGTTAGGCGAATTGCAGTCTGGAATGTACGAAAGTAAAATAGGTACTTAATATTACGCTACGTAAACATTGTATCTTTTGTATACTTACATTTACACTATATACACTTAGAACAGAATAAAGGTATATTAAAGCTCTGATGGTAATGTCGCTCCAGGTAAAAAAAATAAGTTCTGCGGAAACGTAGTAGACTTATGCCCGTTTTCACTAACTATACATATACTATCTCCTTACTAGGAACCTCCTAACGTAGGTAGCTCCTAAATATAATCTTATCTAATATCGTTTTCATCACGCCAAGTGTCTAAGGATATCCTATTTGAAGCCGTCATTCTTAATTGTCTCTGGGCACAAGTGAGTTTACTATATATCGCGCTGCACGGTTTTCGTGCTGGACGGGGAACTGCGGTCCCTGCGGTGGGTGCTGGTCGGAAGGTGGATGTAGCTTATTTCGATTCCAGAAAAGCTTTTGCTATGGTCGATAATGACATCCTTTTAACACGTTTAGGTGCAGTGGGCTGCACACCGCATGTACTGGCGTTCTTCGTATGCTACTTGCGGGAAAATTATGTCAATATGCAGACTGTGGTGGATGCTTCTCCCAACCATTCTTTACGAGACCGGGGGTCAGCCAAGGGAGTAGTTTGGGTCTTCTGCTTTTTATCTAAATGATAAACAGCTTATCGGAAATACTTACTAGCTCTAAACCGCTTCTTTTCGCAAATACAATTTAATAACTAACTAAAATGGATTAAGATAATTTCACAAAATGCAGATCATGACATCATGGCTGCAAGAGGACATAGAAAAGGTATAGGATGAAGCCTTGAAAATAAACTTTATTTTAATATTTTCAAGTGCTCTTTACTACAGTTCCAGCCGATCACGTAAAAATACCTGTACTTAGTTTGAATTAAGACGAGATGTCTGTTAGTATATACATATAATATAATAGATATATATAATAGTTAGTGGGAGCGCCTCACTCCAACGTGAATGGGCCGGCTCGACTGGAGTGATACCACGGCCTCACAGAAAACGTGAGTGAGGATACCGGAGACTCATACTTCAGAAGCCGGCAACGCACTTATGATGCCTCTAGTGTTGCGAATATCCTTGGGCGGCAGTAATTGTTTACCATCAGGCGATACGTCTTGGACGTTTGCATACTAAATTCCATAAAAAATTGTTCCTAATTACCTCTTGGAACCTTACTACATACACTAGCCAAGAAAAGTTTTCTATACATTGTAAAATTGCTAAGTAGCCTTCATTAATTATGTTTACATGAGAATGTGCTATTGTTCACTGGACTCATACATTGCTTTATACAACAATGCAATGGCGGAATGAACTCAATTGCTCCTTGATTGCGACATTGTTCGTGACCTGGAACGAAGTTTACCTATACTTAACTACTACTTACCATGGGGGATCCATGTTTCTATTATAAATTCTATATTAAGTATTCTTTCTTATGGTGACGGTTAACAATACGGAGTCATCAGCTGTCAACCAACTAAGGGATTAAACTGCGTAGTTCATCATGATTTTTTTTATGGAATAGGGGGCAAACGAGTAGACCTATCGCCTGATGGTAAACGATTACCGCCGCCCATGGACACCCGCAACACCAGAGGCGACACAAGTGCTTTGCCGGCCTTGGGGGATGGGAAGCGGGATGAGGGGAAAGGTTGGATTATGGGCCATATTGTAACTGGGAGGGGTCCGGATGGCGTAAGAAAGCGGTTCCCGGATCCCTCCCGTCTCAGGCGCAGAGTGGCACACCGTGGTGGTTTAGTGGGTAGTCTGGCGAGTCAGTCAGGAGTCCCACACAAAGTGAACCCCCTGTCCCCGCGGGGGGGAGCGAAGTGCGTAAAGGCATGGCCATATTGTAAAGAGTCGGATGGCGTAAGAAAGCGGTTCCCGGATCAATTCTGTCTCAGGCGCAGAATGGCACACCTTGTGCTTTTAGTCTGTTCGATTCCGACACACCGCCCCGCCGCAAACCCCGGTGGGGTGGAGGCCCGAGGGTTTTCTAGACATAAAAAAAAATGGGCCATATGGTAAAAGAAGAAAAACTTAAAACTAGTCTTACACTATCCTGTCTGGCCAGCATGGCTTATCAACAACCCACAACACCCCTTTGCTGGGCTCAGGTCTCCTCTCAGGATAGGGTTAAGGCCATACGTCCCTACGCTGGCCGAGTGCGGGTTGAGGACTGGCAACACAAATTTATGGCTACGTAATCTTGCCGTTGGATGTTTTCTTATGTACTGTTATCGGAATCTCGGAGACGCTCATGTTATCATGCCACCAGCTGTCACCCATCCGAATACTGACCGCACCGTTGTTGATTACCCTCGGTGAATATTTCTAATCACCGAATGCAACTGGGGTATGAGCGCCTTTGACATGGTTTAGTGGACCAAAACCTCATTTCTTATTAGAGGTATATCCAGCGGTGCAGCGGTGGAGGCTTAAAAGCTGTTACTACTACTGCTTTGTACCACCTAAATTCTCCATCCGAGCCGTTATCTTAAATCCACCCAAATCCAATCAAATTAACATCGCAATTGTCGAAGTGCAGATGGTGCAGTATCTACAACTCCCTGGACAAATACTAGTTGGTAAAGTTAGCTCTTTAAGGACAAAGTAATTCGAAGGAGTGCTTTCAATATGGCGCTAACTAAGTTAGTTCATGAACAAACCGAATGAGACAATCACAAACTCTTTGCGAACTGTATTAAGAACAAGTTTTAGGGTTCTGCTCTGTATAAGAATTTAATTTAAAAAGTATAAATAATTACAATGCGCTTTATAAATAATTGTGATAAAATGCTTTTTTTTCTTCATTTTTATTACCAGGAAATGGTTTTCTTCTTGATAGTGCAATTAAACACAAACTAATTAATCCTTGTTAATTCTTTTGTGAGCATGTATGTATGTTCGTTACTCTTCACGCAAAAACTATGAACAGATTCATATATTATGAAACCTTGCAGTAAAATAGCTCTTATACATTAGTTACTTTTGACCGCGATATTCGATTTACACGAGGGAGGAGTCGAACCAAAAGCTCTACTAGCATTTTTGTATTCAATTAAAAAACATTTCTTTCAGCATATTTGTATTCAAATAAAATACAAAAAAAAAGAGTTGAATTGGGAACCCTTGAACTCCATTTCGAATATAATGGTTATGTTTCGTGGTGGATGTTTCTAAGCATGGTGTGACATCGCATGAAAGAAATAAACAACTAGATACTGAAGGAAGTGTGATCTATAACTTCTGCGAGAAAGAACCAATGAAACTATCTCAATACAATTTTTTTTCTAACAAGGAACACCTGTAAGCAAAAAACGAATGTCATTGTTTTGTGGTGATTACCTTTCCAATTCATGAAACTGTATTTAAGGAACAAGGAACTATTTGTATATATCCTTGTGACTAAAGTTGCATGTCGTAAGAAATACTTAAATTAATTTACAAATAAACAATGAAATAAAAAAAACTGTATTGAAAAAGTTCCACAAAAAGATTGATTCGGTGGGCAATTCACTGTTTTCTTTCCCTTTGAAAGACACTTGGATTCCAATAATTGGCTGACAATTTGCTGGACAAAGGAAATCTGATTATTTTCTATTTTATTTCTTTGGAGCTGATTGGGAAATGCTATTATGTTCTTGGGTGGGAAGGAAGGAATATAAAAATATTTAATTATTTATCAGTTTCAAAACTTAATTTAAAAGGCTAGCTGTGTTTTAAAAATACTTTTAAATGTTTAAGCTAGTTAGAGCCACGTGTGAAGTTAAATTTGAAGATGTATGAATATACGTATGTGTAAGATCATGTTTGTAGTACTTAATCTTACAATATTTCTACACTACCCCAAAGGTTGACTGGAAGAGAATGCTCTGGGTATAAGTCCACATACAAAAGTGCATAAAGTTCTAAAAAAAAGTATTTATATAAAAATCTGGCAACTTTCAACAAAGTGTTGTTTTCTCGCCAGCCTGCGACTGCCACCCAGTAGGTGCCAGTGGGAAGACCTGCAACCAGACGAGTGGGCAGTGCCCCTGCAAGGACGGCGTCACCGGCACCACCTGCAACCGTTGCGCCAAAGGGTATCAGCAATCCAGGAGTCACATTGCACCTTGTATACGTAAGATGTTGTTAAATCATTCTTGTATTTTTTAGTTAAGTACATGGGTAACAGTTAGCTTAGAAGAGTTTTGAAGTAGAGACTGCGTCTCGGCAAACGTAGTGTAGCACACTCACAAGCCAGGTGGAGTGACTTGCGCGAGATGGATGGCAGAAGTTGGAAGTGAGAGACCCAAAATTGATCAAAGTGGTGCGCAATAGGATAGACCTATTTCCAACAGTAAACTGCAATAAGCTGATGATGATGGTGTTGTAGATACTTAGATATATTGACATTATAGCTGCTAGGTACTAAGATTCTGTCTTTTTATGATGATGTCAAAGATGTGACGGAACGTTAAACGGAGTGAATTACCACTTGCCCGCCTGCTGACAGTGGAAAGGTTTTGATCTTCATCGTAATAGGTGTGACCATATTTTCAGATAATTCAAACAGCCTATCTGTGCCAATTTTTAGAATGGCTGTAGAACCCAATACGAGGGACATTCCAGTAGAGGATCATTAGATGTTTGACTATGTGAAGTGATCCTCTGGTTTTTATGTCTCCTCTCGCGTTTGTTAGTTAGAGATTGGAACCGACACTTGCCATGTATTTGACATATCTCTATTGAAGAGTTCCTCCACTTGCTGCAAACAATCAAAAGAGTGTCGATTAGGTAAATCCCTAGTAGTAACAAGTCCAGAAACCCAATGCTATGTATCTGATTATGACTGGGCTTAGCAGCTTTTCTCAACTACTGTCATTATTTTACATTACTAGCTTATCTAAATCAAAAGGAGTGGCATGCAATGGTAGAGGCCCATGTCCAGCAATGAACTGTAGCAGCTGGCTGAAGATGATGCTTTTGATATATCAGAACTTGTGATGTCAGGCGTGCTTCCACATCCACATTCATGCTTAGCACAGCCGTACTAAATCCTGCTTCTCTTCTTTGAAACTAACCAATGCTCATGGTGTCCAGGTATCCCCCGCGTGGTGACGGCCGTGCAGGCTATGGAGGCGGTGGACGGCGAGCCGGGCCGCGGTAAGTAGTAAGTGTAACATCATGCACTCTCGCCTCACACACACTTGCATCCGTGCAGACATTCAATCTGAACCCTGACTCATTTCTAGAACCTTCTGAAGATTTTTGAACCATAGTGTATCCAGCAAACATTAACAAATAATTTGAAAGTCAAATCTCGTACCTGAGGTAGCTAACAAGTAAAATTATTTAAAAAAACCCGACTGTGTGTGTGTGTGAATACCTCACTGAGATTAATATATTGACACCGCTCCCATAAAAACAACAAGCCGTTTAGGCTTTAGGGCGTGCCAAAGAAGTATACATACATACACTCGAAAAATATAACCCTCCTTCTTTCGCAGTCGGGTAAATAGCAATCTTTGTCTATTAAGTACTGGTGCGGATGAATATTTAGGCCCTTTTTAAACTATCAGTAAGTGATACCCAATACTGTATTGATATTGTATCCATACTTCAATTTAAAGTTGTTTGAAAAATATTGCTTTTTATCGATAAGACCACTGATTTTTTCTTGCCTATAAAAAACATTGCTCAATATTTTTATAATTTAAAGTGTTTTACATAAAGAGATTTTTTCAGTATAAGTATAAAGTGAGAGATATTACCGCGTACTACCTTAAGAACTTTTATTTGTTATACCAAGTTGCTGGATACACTATGCCGGAGTTACTTAAGAACTATAAAAGTTTTGTTAGATATCTATGATTCAGTGTCTGTATAAAGGAATATACTGTACTTTATTAATGAAAGTTCAAACTTAAACGACTTCAAAAAAAATTGTTTTTTTTGTAAAATCTTGTATTAAAATTAAACAACTTCGTTTGTGGCTTTCAAAAGTGAAAAGCTCGGTTTATGCAACTTTTTTCATTGATACTCGGCTCCTATTGTTCCTGGCGTGATATTTTTTAACCTTCTTCGATAAAAGGGCTATCTAATACTAAGAATTGTTGAAATTGGTCCAACCATTTACGCGGGATGCTGTGACCAATACAAATACGGATCCTTTTTCAACGGATTTCTTTTATTGTTTTATATATTGTAGAATACAGGATCTCGCAGAACATGGTATTTTTTGTCACGTGTAAAATCTGAACATCGTAGTACTACGTTAGTTGTAATTGAATATGTTTAGACAGGTACTAATAACATTTTCGTAAATGATAAATAAAAAGTACAGTATCTCCGACTTATTATTAATTTGCACTTTAATTTTATTTATAAATACTACATTTCGACAACACAAGCAACTTTTTAAATATTAGTACATATCTGCCTTGTCATTTCTAAAAGGGCATTCTACATTAAGGATTATTGGAGATCTTAGACTCACTTAGGAGTGTTTAAACTGAATCATAAGTGTTATAGCCGCTCTTATTGTTGTCGAAATATGGTACTGTCTACAACCATTCTCACATCACATGATAATAATCATCTTTATAATGATTATTGCTTATATACTTCAAAATAACCAATTTATTGAAACATAACACGTCTCGTCTACAAATTTCAATTGTTGAAATAGAAAAAATTACTATTTACACTATTTACAAGTAAAATATATATAGAACAAAATATAATTTATTTTCATGGGGATGACGTCATCTCGACGCTAAGTCACGTGGTCAAAACAAAGTGTTAGGCAAGTTGCAAGCGTTTTTCTTTCTGCAATCGTCAAAACCTAAATTCTCGTGTGTCATTGGGTAATACTTTGTCTAAGATGAACCAATGACACACGAGAATTTAGGCGATAATGATTTCAGAAAGAAAAGTGCCTGCAACTTGGCAAGAAAAAAAAAGGGGAGGGGGACAGGTTAGTCAGTTATATAAGAGATTAGCAGCGTTTTAGTACTAGAAAGAAGAGATTCGACACGGAAACATTTGCAACCAGGGATGCTGATATGACATCTCAGCTGCTAACTGACAGCCAATTCAAGAAAAGCACGAAAATAATGACTAATTAAATCATAAAGCGATCCTTTCCTGGTTTTCTGTAACATACTTTCGTTTCTTTACACGAAACCACTCTTACAGAAGAAGACAGATGTCGCATATAAAAATACGGGCATCAAGTAATTGTCTTATGTAGAATATAAAAATATAGAAGCATACCAAAAGAAAATCATTGATAAGAAGATATGCCAAAAATAAGAATAATTCGGACATCCAATACACAAGGCCATTTACGCAGAGCTTGTGTTATGGGTACTAGACAACTGATATATAATATACAGATTATACTTTTTTTGTAAATATATGCATATTATACATAGAAAATGGCTAGAGGAAACAAATATTTGGAGTTCAAACAAACATGAAATTATGAAATTTTACAATATAGTCGACGAGTCGTTTGTAAAGTTATCATGTTGTGTGAAAATGCTAAATTTAATACAGTTTAAGAGTGTTTATCCAATGAATTTATGATAAACTTAGTAGAACAAAGTTGGATAAATGCTCTTAATAGTACAATTAATTTGCTTATCATTCATTGTTGTACTCTTAAACTTGTTTTGTTTTGTTTTATCAGTGACCACTGAAAGGTAACCCATTCATATTAACAGTTTTTCTTATCGTAATTACACATTTTTATTAGAAAAAAAATCACAGCAATATCATGCTCCATTTTAGCGTCTTTATGTTAAAATAACAATACTTTTTGCATGCACCTATTTATTTTCTTAAAAGTGATAAGTTAACTGAATCATATATGATTATGATATCACGATTGTGATGTATTATGATGTTTGTGATGATCACTTATTTGGGTGATGTGTGATACAGCCGCGGAGCAGTGCGGCCGGTGTCGCGCCGCCGCTCGCACTTTAAACCTCAACAAGTTCTGCAGCCGAGACTACGGTGAGTTGAGACCCTAAAATTTAAAGACTTTAATAGTTTGATTTGCTTTGTGGCTTGTGATCTTTGGCTTTTATATTATATATGTTTTCGGATAATGATTGTTCTATACGTGTTAAATAAATCCTTGAATATGCCTGATGTTTTGTCCAGGTTGCACTGGCGGTTCTCAGGCACGTTAGAGTTAGGCATGTGACTGAAACCTCTGTATGTATATACCTTCAGGTATATAGTAGCGCATGTAAATATTAAATATATATTAACAGCAAAAGATTATAAGCAACAAAGACAATCAAACGATTATATTTGTATTTTATTGTTTCTGTATCTAAAAAAAAGGCTTCAAATTAAATTGGCGCCAAAAATTCGCCATTTTGTTTTAACTTCAACTTTCNGTAGCTAACAAGTAAAATTATTTAAAAAAACCCGACTGTGTGTGTGTGTGAATACCTCACTGAGATTAATATATTGACACCGCTCACATAAAAACAACAAGCCGTTTAGGCTTTAGGGCGTGCCAAAGAAGTATACATACATACACTCGAAAAATATAACCCTCTTTCTTTCGCAGTCGGATAAATAGCAATCTTTGTCTATTAAGTACTGGTGCGGAAGAATATTTAGGCCCTTTTTAAACTATCAGTAAGTGATACCCAATACTGTATTGATATTGTATCCATACTTCAATTTAAAGTTGTTTGAAAAATATTGCTTTTTATCGATAAGACCACTGATTTTTTCTTGCCTATAAAAAACATTGCTCAATATTTTATAATATAAAGTGTTTTACATAAAGAGATTTTTTCAGTATAAGTATAATGTGAGAGATATTACCGCGTACTACCTTAAGAACTTTTATTTGTTATACCAAGTTGCTGGATACACTATGCCGGAGTTACTTAAGAACTATAAAAGTTTTGTTAGATGTCTATGATTCAGTGTCTGTATAAAGGAATATACTGTACTTTATTAATGAAAGTTCAAACTTAAACGACTTCAAAAAAAGTTGTTTTTTTTTGTAAAATTTTTGTAAAATTAAACAACTTCGTTTGTGGCTTTCAAAAGTGAAAAGCTCGGTTTATGCAACTTTTTTCATTGATACTCGGCTCCTATTGTTCCTGGCGTGATATTTTTTAACCTTCCTCGATAAAAGGGCTATCTAATACTAAGAATTGTTGAAATTGGTCCAACCATTTACGCGGGATGCTGTGACCAATACAAATACGGATCCATTTTTAACGGATTTCTTTTATTGTTTTATATATTGTAGAATACAGGATCTCGCAGAACATGATATTTTTTGTCACGTGTAAAATCTGAACATCGTAGTACTACGTTAGTTGTAATTGAATAATGTCTAAACAGACAGGTACTAATAAGTACAGTATCTCCGACTTATTATTAATTTGCACTTTAATTTTATTTATAAATACTACATTTCGACAACACAAGCAACTTTTTAAATATTAGTACATATCTGCCTTGTCATTTCTAAAAGGGCATTCTACATTAAGGATTATTGGAGATCTTAGACTCACTTAGGAGTGTTTAAACTGAATCATAAGTGTTATAGCCGCTCTTATTGTTGTCGAAATATGGTACTGTCTACAACCATTCTCACATCACATGATAATAATCGACTTAATAATGATTATTGCTAATATACTTCAAAATAACCAATTTATTGAAACATAACACGTCTCGTCTACAAATTTCAATTGTTGAAATAGAAAAAATTACTATTTACACTATTTACAAGTAAAATATATATAGAACAAAATATAATTTATTTTCATGGGGATGACGTCATCTCGACGCTAAGTCACGTGGTCAAAACAAAGTGTTAGGCAAGTTGCAAGCGTTTTTCTTTCTGCAATCGTCAAAACCTAAATTCTCGTGTGTCATTGGGTAATACTTTGTCTAAGATGAACCAATGACACACGAGAATTTAGGCGATAATGATTTCAGAAAGAAAAGTGCCTGCAACTTGAAAAAAAAAGGGGAGGGGGACAGGTTAGTCAGTTATATACAACCAGGGATGCTGATATGACATCTCAGCTGCTAACTGACAGCCAATTCAAGAAAAGCACTATTGATAGTCGTCTCAAGAAAAGCACGAAAATAATGACTAATTAATTCATAAAGCGATCCTTTCCTGGCTTTCTGTAACACACTTTCGTTTCTTTACACAAAACCACTCTTACAGAAGAAGACAGATGTTGCATATAAAAATACGGGCATCAAGTAATTGTCTTATGTAGAATATAAAAATATAGAATCATACCAAAAGAAAATCATTGATTAGAAGATATGCCAAAAATAAGAATAATTCGGACATCCAATACACAAGGCCTTTCACGCAGTGCTTGTGTTATGGGTACTAGACAAACTAGACTTTTTTGTAAATACATACATATTATACATAGAAAATGTCTAAAGGAAACAAATATTTGGAGTTTAAACAAACATGAAATTATGAAATTTTACAATGTAGTCCACGAGTCGTTTGTAAAGTTATCATGTTGTGTGAAAATGCTAAATTTAATACAGTTTAAGAGTGTTTATCCAATGAATTTATGATAAACTTAGTAGAACAAAGTTGGATAAATGCTCTTAATAGTACAATTAATTTGCTTATCATTCATTGTTGTACTCATAAACTTGTTTTGTTTTGTTTTATCAGTGACCACTGAAAGGTAACCCATTCATATTAACAGTTTTTCTTATCGTAATTACACATTTTTATTAGACAAAAAATCACAGCAATATCATGCTCCATTTTAGCGTCTTTATGTTAAAATAACAATACTTTTTGCATGCACCTATTTATTTTCTTAACAGTGATAAGTAAACTGAATCATATATAATTATGATATCACGATTGTGATGTATTATGATGTTTGTGATGATCACTTATTTGGGTGATGTGTGATACAGCCGCGGAGCAGTGCGGCCGGTGTCGCGCCGCCGCTCGCACTTTAAACCTCAACAAGTTCTGCAGCCGAGACTACGGTGAGTTGAGACCCTAAAATTTAAAGACTTTAATAGTTTGATTTGCTTTGTGGCTTGTGATCTTTGGCTTTTATATTATATATGTTTTCGGATAATGATTGTTCTATACGTGTTAAATAAATCCTTGAATATGCCTGATGTTTTGTCCAGGTTGCACTGGCGGTTCACAGGCATGTTAGAGTTAGGCATGTGACTGAAACTTCTGTATATACCTTCTGGTATATAGTAGCGCATGTAAATATTAAATATATATTAACAGCAAAAGATTATAAGCAACAAAGACAATCAAACGATTATATTTGTATTTTATTGTTTCTGTATCTAAAAAAAAGGCTTCAAATTAAATTGGCGCCAAAAATTCGCCATTTTGTTTTAACTTCAACTTTCAAACACAATTTAACATGCTTAAACCGTATAAAACATAGCTCATTTAACTAAACAATGACTGAATAAATTGTATATTTGCGAGTATAGAAAGGATCCATAAATCTGATCTTTGTTTTGCGGTACAGTTTCACATATAATGGCCGACCCATTATATCGGGGCAAATTAGACATACTTTATGCTGTTATGCTGAATTACCTTTTCGTTATTATTACAATGAAAGGGTAATTCAGCACTGCCGTGTTACATAACCTAACCTATTAAATTTTCGTTTTTTTGTAGTTACTCTATATATTTTTAAGTTGGAGTAAACTTTGTAAGACAGTTTTAATACAAAGGCTTTTAAAACTAACACCAGCATGATACCTCCTTCCTAAGAAGAGGTTTATGTTGATGATGTAGTGTCTTGAACTATTTTTTTCTTTCCTTCTTCACCCCGTTCACCTTAGTGCACAGTAAACTGTTTTCTACCATTCTTTCAAGAACCTTCTCAATTTAAAACGTTAATTTATTTGCATTCCTCTGATATTGGTCCTTGCCAAACTACAGAGAACACCAGCACTACAAGCAGAAATAAATTGTGGCACCCAACCGTCTAAGTTCTTATATCCAGCAGCGGACTTAAAGGCTGTTGATACGTATGATGTATGTTTGCTATTTTTTGTTCGTGGATGCAGTCATAATGGGCAAGGTGGTGGGTCGCGAGGCGAGCGCGGCGGGCGAGGCGTGGGTGCGGCTGGCGCTGAGCGTGCAGGCCGTGTACAAGCGCGCGCCGCGCAGCCGCCTGCGCAGAGGCGCCACCGCCCTGCACGTGCGCGCCACGGACCTCGCCTGCAAGTGCCCTAAAATCAAGATCAACAAGTAAGCACTTCTTGTCAGTTGTACCGAATACCCGAGCACAATTACTAGAAGGAGGAGTTGGAGTTAACAATATCATAAGTCTTGGATGTAGGAATGAAACAGACTACTTTATCGGCCAGGTCGTGGATGAAACAAGTAGTAGTAGGCCTAGTAGCATAGTAATAGAATAGGCCGGGGTCACGTACTCGTTTATTCTACCAATGATGGGATACGTCAGCAGGACAGTTAGGGCAGGCAGGCAGGTGATTAATGCTACACCTGGACACCGCAACTGTTTATATAGCGTTTATCCGTGAGGATTTGATTTAATTGGCGCAATAATGCTCATTTATCTGCCACTCTTACGCTAGTTAGAGCATATTATTTTTGTCAAAAGCCGTTTCGTCAGGTCCAGATAGCAAAATATGTATGTATCACACAAATGTGATACATACATATTTTGCTATCTAGACCTGACTGAGAATTGCCTGCTTAAACTTTAATTACTCAAATTGGGATATATTCCGGTACTTTGAGCGGTATTTTTAACTTGCGCCTTTTATTTTTGCGTTTTAAAACTGAAAATATCAAATCCTGTAGTAATATAAGTACAAAATCAGTTCGCCATTCATTCCAAGACTGCAAAATGATTATTTAAGGCATTAGAAGTCAACGAAGCGTCACTAAGTTAGTCTGAGTGTATTCGCAATACAATTACTGTTCAACGGAATTATAAATTACTGTTGGCTTCTGGAAAATACATAAGTATTTGGGTCGCGGGTGGATTGATTTTGTTGGACCTTAATTACAAATTGTAAATTACAAGTTTATTGATCAGTTAGAATGAAACTTTCCAAATTCACTTAATATGAAGCTATGAACATTTAAAATGAATTTGATATACCGAGGTTCTTGTATCTTGGTCTGAAACAGTTTAACTTTTCCTGGGACTTTCTGAATGTAATAATTCAGTGTGTTCATGCATCATTGCTGTAGATCCTCGTGTATAAGAGTAGGGGGCATTAGTCCCATATAAAATAAATTGTACACAATTACTTGCATCTTATCGAGATTAGAAGGACGTGCGTATGTAATTTTTTAATACACATTAAATTAATTTTAAAAAGAATCGCCAGTATAAATAGTAAAAAATATTTTATCACCAGGTCATACCTAATCCTAGGAGTGGAAAAAGAGGGTGTTTCAGCCGGTTTGCCAGGACTGACAGTCGGCGAGAGGACACTACTGTTGGAATGGCGCGACGATTGGCACCGACGCATCCGCCGGCTTCAACGGCGCGCGATCAACTGTCACTAGCCGACCGCCATCTTGTAAAGGGTGGGGATAAAGCAACCAATGAGAGCGCTCGGTTCTCGTCATAATCCGTCGTTGCAAAACATACGTGAATTTTAACGTAGTTGTTTTAACTGTTACTGCCATATACGTGCTGTCTATATATAAAATCTTAATACAATCGTCAGGAATGAATATTAGATATATTGTAAGACTGATTGTTCATCCTTCAGGTTACTTCGAAGACTATTTGGTTTAGTACAATATGTTTTGATATTTATTGTTTATTATTTTACACTAACATTGGTTTTACTATCTTAAAATACCTCCACGTACTTGTGGGACAAACTGTCATACGTCTTTGTAATGCCATTTAATTTGTATTTTAAATGATTCACTTCTTTATATCCGTGATTTTAATCAGAATGGTAGTTTTAACATCAAGAAAGAGACTATCCAATTTATCTTCCAATTTAGTAGGAAAACCGTTACTCTAGCAACACATAAATCAATCAATCACCCAAATGATTTGAATTTAAAGAAAGGTACAGGAAAAACAACTAGTGACTAGGTGTTTTTTCCGTACCTTTTTCTGAATTCAGATCATTTCATAACTTCAAAATTAGGGTTAGATAATTGTTCTGAATTAGTTGAATGTTTTGTGATGTGTACGAAACTAAAAGTTATTTCTATAAAAGTATATAAATGTATCTGTCCATATCGATGTCAAAGATTCATTCCTGACGCTTTCGGCGAACGTTTACCTAGTCCGTTTAAGGAATAGCGTTATAATAATCGTAGTTCTCAACTGTTATAATAAAAACCAGTCTTATGCCAAAAATGCAAGAGAAAAAGATTTGACACACGGCGCCATTATTGTGAAATTATTATAAACTGCTAAAATCGCTTGCCCATTGAATTTCGATGGTTTCCTTAGATCAATATAATAGGAACTTTCATTGTATTAGACTTTTGTACTATGACATGTCTGAATATATTGGACTTTATGGTTTCATGTCACCCTTTTTATATCATGTTCAACTTTACAACTTATGTTTATACATTTTGGTTTTGTGCACTTCTACTGTATAAAAACATTAATTGTTACAAAAATTTAAAAAGTTGCATAGAAATCAGTTAAGTGTTTATAAGGTACTTGGTAAATAAAGTCAAAATAAAAGACGTTACAAAGCATGCCGATAAACAGCGCAAAATTTAAAATGCATGTTTTGTGTTGACTGTGGTCTTTAAGGGGGTATAGATTAACATTATTTGACAGGCGCTTAGGTACCCCATCTATTGCCAAAACTGTTCTGCCAGTGTGCATATGTCATCAGGATTTTGAGGAAGACGTTTTTTAAAAACATTAAATTTGAAAAGGCTACTGAAATAAATAAGAAACAATTTAATTATACCATCTGTGTCGTGTGTCTCACTCTTGACAATCTTCATAAATTTTCCCTTCCTAGGATTTTGTTGAAATGTACATTGATATTATTTATTTTGAATAATTTAATTTTATAAGGCAACGTACTGTAGCGTTCCATTTCTTGCATTTTTTGTATAATTGTTATTTTATATTGAAAATGCTAATGTTGATATTGTTTTATGTGCATTTAATGTGTTACGTTACGATATCTGTCAAAATTTTACACTAAAGCCTATATAATTAAATAATTAATAACTAGCAGTTAATAAGTACAGTAGTAAAACTAAAAAAGCTTGCCATAAATGTTAACATCAGTCACTCACCTAACTGTCAACTGTCAAAGTGACAGCAGCCTGACAATTTTGACAGCTATCGTGGATTGTGCACGTGACTGCACAGTAGATATAGGACTTATTCGGAGGAGAATCACCACATAGTCACAATGGTTTAACGTACCTCATTTATTATAAAACTTATACTAAGATAAGTGGTTAATTTATATCGTTAGCGCTTAGATTTTATACATTATAAGCTAAAGTATCAACTTCATTCTTATGTGTTCGTTTCCTTTTATTTTCTGTAAATTAATTCATTTAAATATTAGATCTTGCCAAAGTAACATTTTATTTTTATTTTGTATAGAGTACTTAGTATTCCCTGTTTAATGTTTCGAGAAATAACTTTTGAACAAATGCGTTGCCTAACTAAGGTATGTACAGTATTACTAGCTTTACTAAGAATAATAATAATAATAAACTTAATGGTTTTGGTAAAAGTACAACCTAAGAAAATATAAGTTAAATATACCAATTATAACGGCCGGCCTATTGTTCTAGTATTCTAGTGGTTGGGAAGTCTAACTATTCAGTCTCAGGTGATGTGTTGTTCTGTATCTGGTCGTCATTTATCTGCAATATGTTGATATAGTAATATGTTTATCACCAGTACATTTACCGTAATAAAGGCTAAGACTAATTTAGTACCAAACGACTGTATGTGAGGCCTCGAAAATTTTAGTTAGCCTCAATTATTCCACTTCATCATCGTCATAATATCTGCTGAAGATGGTCCACTACTGGATATAGGCCTCTATAACAACAGGTCCTGTGCTGTACAATAAATAATAAATAAGGTACATCATTATAATTGTAATTATTCAACTTACAACAGATAATATGCATTAATATCGTAATGACATCAAAGCCCTATAAATTATCTTTACACAAAAAATCTTGTCTCTGAGATATCGAACGACTCAATTTTTATACTTAAAAGTATGCGATCGCTTACAATTGAGCTGTCAGAGTTTATTTATGGTATCTGGCCGTGCCCTAAGTACACAATGGTATAAATCAACATGTCGGTCGGTGCGTTTACGATAATCAATGTTGCTGACCGTGCCGGCGTGGTATGAACCGCCACGAAATGGCGGCCTCTCAAAAAAAGGTTTTATAAGTATATACAATAAAGTACAGTTATTTAAACAGACAAACAACTGCGAAGTGTTCAATTGATTCCTTCAGGATTATTTTATTAATTAGTAAATTTCTGAACAAATGCATATCTGACTCGATCTGCTTTTTTAAAAAAGTGCGCATCAGCTTTTTATCCAACGAGTTTTCGTAATCTCTTCTCGTTTATTCACATAAACGTCTCCAAAAATTTTAAGCAGAAAAATATAAGTTTTTACTTGCACAAATGTGAATATAAAAATAAAATATCTGTAAATGATGTAAAAATGTAATAACGGCTTTTTCTTTACACGACTAATAAATGGTTAATTTAATAAAACTCCGTTTTTCCTTTTTAAGAACAACTCTAAAAATCAAGTAATTTTTAATGTAAAGCCATATTGTTTATGAAGAAACACTTTTATCAAGAAATGGTTTCTTTGTGTTGTTCCTGGGTTTATAATTATCATGTGTAAATAAAAAACAACATGTTTGTACGAAGAATGAATGCGATAAAAAAGTAGGCAAATTTACAATATTTGAAAACAAGGTTTTTAATATTCAGATAATCAGGACTTTCAGATTTAGGATATGTGGTAATATCCTCTTACGATTCTGTACATGATTTTATTAGACTAAAAACATAATAGCAGTTCTTTGTAATGACTTAGTTTACATGTCCCTTTCAAATTAGTTTGAAACCGTACTATTTCAAATACTTTAATATTTTTTGTACATATTTTTTGAGGTTGTACTCTTTCAATTTCAAGGTAATATAATCATAGGTAAAATAAATATTTAAAAATGACTTAGAGGTTTCGCTTGATCGTTCTATGGATTGTAAAAAGTGTATTTAGTTGTAGATGAAACAATTTATCCGTTTCTAGTTATGCATATCCTTAGATTTCATAATTTGTGTACATTTTAAATTATATCCTAGCGCACTATATCAAAAATACGAAAAAAAACATAAAAATTCTAATGTCAATTTAGTAACTTTACCTTTTTTATTGTCATGGGAGAAAAGTGCGCCAAAATATAATTTAAAAATTAAAAACTACTGATAAAATACTGATAATAATATGAAAGAACGTAATTGTACCTATAGTTATACGTACTTTATTTTCTAATAATATATGTGAATATTGTTTTATTTACAAATAATTTATTATGAATAACATCTTATTAGGAACGGTTTTATTTTAAATAGAAGAAAAAACAGTGATGGTATTTATTTTTCTCATTTTACTTTTTACTTTACAAAACTTTTTCAAATTCAACAAGTTTACCCAAAAAAAATTGAATGTTTATTCTTTATCATTTTTTATCAAGAAACACAGAATTGAAATTTTAGATATTTTTTGTGTAAAGAGTAACCAACATTCGAACAAACTTACTTTGAATTAATATTATATATTTAATACTAAACATAAATATTATATGTGTATGTATACGTACTATTATTGCTATTTATAACGCACAAACTAAGGCCTATCATGTATCATCTCGTAAAAGATAATGAAAATTGTCATACACTACAGTTTGCAACTTACACTGTTAATTACTAGTATAAATACAATATCATTTAGTTATACTTATTTATATGTTAAGGGATATCAATTGAATAAGGAAAGCGCGCGAAAGTTACCCCTGACACATAGATTCAAAATGGCCGCTTTTAGTCTATGGTCTGTGAAACGTTTGCTGCGCAATTGAATTGTGTTTTCGAGATACCCTGCTCCTGTGATGTAATAAATGTTATTGGTTATATTTATTTAAAAATAAAAGTACATTAATATACGGATTTGTTGTTTTTTTTTTAAATAAAAGAAAACTTTCTTCCCAACTTTCACGTGACTTAATTTACTATCCTAAGAAGATTAAAGGTAAAATGAAATACCAGGGACTTATACTGGCAATAATAACAGCAAATTCCATCCTTGTCAACACTATTTAAGAATCGGAACTGCAGTGACTTGATGTGATCGTGGGTCACTGATCAACAGCAGTGACCCACGATCACATCAAGTCGAATCATCGCTTCGGTTCTTCCTTCCTGTGCCGCAGTCAAAAACTGGAACTTACTACCAGCGCACGTGTTTCCTTTCCACTAATATCCCGGGTCCTTTAAGCAGGGCGTGAAAAAGCATCTCACCAGGCCGCCATTGTGCGGGTCACCATTCTGTATTGTCCTTGTTCGCATTGAGGATGGTGACCACCACTCTTGGATATTGCTCATGTCATTCCATCAGGCAGCGCAGTGATTTTGACAGACAACACATAAAAAAATACTGACACTCGAGAAGGTACAGAAAAAGTAATTAGATAACTTTTTATTATACAAAATAGTAGTACAGGTTCCATCTGTAGGTACTAACATTCTCAAACCTACTCAATTTCCTATGTCTTAAGATTAGGTTAAGTGTTAAAAAATATACTTCTGCTAAAGGCGGCAGCGCTCGCCCTTTAAGAAAATCAAAAATAAATCCAGTTGGAGTCAACACGTGAATAAGTTTATTTGGTTATTTGGCCCCGATAGTAATAAATAACACGCAACACATATACCCTATACTTTTCATCTACATAAGCAAGCCCGTAAACATCCATTTAAATAAGTATGTATATCTATTAATATAGTTAGGTATATCACACACACTTAAATTAATGAAAAGTAAATTTGCAGAGTTACAAATATCATATTTCCACTTGAAGCAAAGCGGATGGATAAAAAAAACAGGTATGCACTACGGACACCAAATTCAAATAGTGCCTTTTATTTTAATTGAGTTTAGGAGTTCGATAAGCGCATAGCCAACAGATGCTAAGTGAATATCGTTGTCCATAGACAACTATAACTCTAAAGACAAGGTTTATCCTGTGGGGCAATGGCAACTGCCAAGCCCAGCCTCACGGTATTGGCTTTTGTACAAAACACCCAATGAATTTAAAGCATTGTTCTCATAAAGACATAAATACCGTCTTCACAACTAACTCCAGTTCCCCTTAAGCTGCCATTACTCATCATTATAAAATTTGTTTACACATTAAATAAACATCCTAAGTTAATCAATCACCGAAGTTACGGCATCACATCAACACCTGACTCACTGGGGACTGAACATTTATAATTCAATTGAAAACAGGGGTCAAATTAAAACGTAACACAAGACCCCTGATATCCCTCCATACCTTGAACCTCCCCCCCTCGCCTGTCGGCTATAAATCAGTTACAGCGCCTATACACAACACGGCTAAGGGAGCTAAAGGCAGTTCTACACTCAAGTGATTTCCCCAGGGACCCTGTTCTACGTCGTACTCTTTGATGGGCCGTAAGATACCATTTTTCGATATTAATATCAACGTTTAAAGAGATTTACTGTTGATTTATACTGTCAGGGAGGTTTGATAACATAAAAACATTGAGTTATATAAATGTTTGCTCAAATTTTTTGCCACAGGCCATACAGTCTATTTAATTTTAATCATAAACATATATCGATTGGTATTTTGAAGGTAATGTTAAAAATTTCATTGAAAGAAAAGTGTTATTTTAGCATTGAAACGGTTGCTTTAACTAGCTGTACCCCAACGTCGCAAAATGCATATTATGAAAAAATAAGTAAAAACCTATTTTTAAAGATTGTTAGGTGTTGTTGTATATAGTGTCAAAATTTGAGGTTTTTGAGTTTCTGAAGCATACCAAGTTTTCTTTTTATGAAATGGCGGGCAAACGAGCGGTCATATCGCCTGATGGTAAGCGATTACCACTGCCCATGGACATCCGCAACACCAGAGGCGTCACAAATGCGTGGTCAGCTTTTGGTGTTTCCTCAATCTCTCGGTGAAAAACAGCGAAAGCACTGTTTCACCCAGTTTTCTGTGAGGCCGTGGTATCACACCGGTTGAGCCGGTCCAATCGTGTCGAAGCCTGTCTCTCCCACAGTATTTACATTTATAAATACAGATAAAGAAATTTTACACACATATTGTATAAACAAATAATAGAGAAAAATAACATTAAGACCAAGCAAAAAGCAACGCAGAATTTTTTATACGTGATTGACTTTTAAAACTATTTCATTAAATATTACATCGGTTACAATATAACACGGATTAATTAGATAGAGCCCCCAACAAATTGTGTAGTTAATAAGGAGACCACCGCCTCTGGCTATCCTAATGATTTGCTACATAGTTGCAACCCCAGTAATTCACTAATTGCCCGAAATATGACCACCCCAGCACATATATCTGTTACATATATGTTATAATTCCCGTGTCACGTTGTTGCTCCCGACGAGCTCCGAAACAATGTAACTGAATTGCCCGTTATTACCCGACTGCGAAAGAAGCAGGGTTATGTTTTTCGAGCGCATGTATGTAAATTTCTTTGGCACGCCCTAGAGCCTACACGGCTTGTCGATTTTTTATGTGAGTGCTGTCAATAGATTTATCTTAATCGTGAGAGTGACACCAAGAGCGTAGTAGATCTTTAGATCTAAAGATCTACTACGCTCTCTACTAAAGGTGATGGGAAAGGGGATAGAAAGAGGGGTTGGGGTATGGGCCTCCGCTATCCTTGGTCCGGATGGGGTAAGAAAGCGCGTCCCGGATCTCTCCCGTCTCAGGCGCAGAGTGGCACACCATGTGGTTTTAGTCGGTTCGATTCCGACACACCGCCCCGCCGTATACCCCGGTGGGGTGAAGGCCCTAGGGGGTTTCCACGCGTAAAAAAAAATGAGCCTCTGCTATCCTCAGTATCCTCACTCATCTGTGTAACACAGCGCTAGCTCAGGTTTTCTGTGAGGCCGTAGTATCACTCCGGTCGAGCCGGCCGGGGCTCACTCTCGGTATCACGGTGTTCTGAGTAGTATATAGGCGGTACCCACGGGATGAAGAGGGGTGACACTATCCTTAATATTTTAATAAATTAATAAAGCTGCCTCGATGGAGCAGTGGTAGTGAATGGACTACTGTGGTCTCGAGGTCTCGAGCTCAAGTCCCGGGTCGGACCAAATATTTGTATAATCTACAAATATTTGTTTCGGAGTTTGGGTGTTCTATGTATAATATGTATGTTTGTATTTTTTTATGGAATCGGTGGCAAACGAGCAGATGTATCGCCTGATGGTAAGCGGTTACCGCCGCCCATGGACACCCGCATCACCAGAGGCGTCACAAGTGCGTTGCCGGCCTTGGGAGATGGGGAGGGGGTGAGAGGAAGAGTTGGTGTATGGGCCTCCGGTATCCACACTCTCTCGGTGAAACATAGCGCAGGCGCTGTTTCACACTGATTTTCTGTGAAGCCGTGGTATCACTCCAATTGTGCTGGCCCATTTATAATTTACTATGGGTCATCATGCATTATTTCATTGTCTGCATTCGCAATGAGTATGGTCACATGGCAGAGTAGAGTTACCTTGGATTTTATGTATGTTTTCTATAACAATACAGCAGACAGCTTTTCTTTACCAACCAACATTTACGAAGCGTCGCTGGTAAAACCGAGCATATACTAATTTCTTATGGATCAAGCCCGAAAAATACGTTCCCTCTTTATGAGTTCTCACATTTACCAGGTCGTATTTGTAAGTTTTACTGGTAAAACTTAAGATTTACCAATATTTGGACTTTTACCAATGTATATACCAACGTCCTAATTTTCAATACACATTCTTTTATAAAAAGAAAACTCCCGAACTAGGAATAATACCCGTGTCGCCATAGACTTTATACTCAGCCTCAGAACAACTGTATTTCACATAAAATTTTGTCCTACATGGGATCGAATCCACAACACTCAACGTTTACACCAGCACGCTACGCTATCCGAGCAATTTACACTACCATTCCACATTTATTACGTTACTTTTGTTTAAACAAACACAAACCTAAACCTTAAACCTAAATATTAGTATTAGCAATCCATTTCACAAGTACATTACTGTACCTTATATAAATACCAAGTATTTACTTAATCAGTGCGCGTTCGGAGCAATGTCGAACAATTGAGTATTTCACTCAAACGCATTCTACAGACACTTGGTTGAATACTTTAGTAGATAAACTTTTGAATGCACTGGAGGCATTGGAATTGCGACTGGATCGCATTGTGTGGATTGAGATCAGACCAACGCGAACATTTCCCTGAGCTAATGCCCGATCACGATGCACAATTGCGCGATTGTGCTCCGATTGACTTAGGACCGTTCACGCTTGCGACTACGACTAAAACTATTCCAAACGATAAGTACTACTTCTGAGAGACTTGTTGGTTATTGGTCTACAATTTTATAACACCATAAATTATTTCAATGTTTATAGGGCATATATTTTAATATATTCAAAAGTTCAAATAAATGTCATCAAAAGGAAAACGAAAAAGGAATTCTTACACCATAACGTTTATTTTTTCTCTCTTCTGAATTACTCCAGGTTCATAAATTTAGGGAATTATCCAAATTGACCTACAGTAGCTACAGACAGTCACCTTCGCCGGGTCACGATTATAAGCCCATGAACACCTCACAGAATTTATCTGCTTTTTTATATGAGTGATTCGGCTGATGGAAAGTATGTACAAAATCCAGGAGTGATAGTCACCATACTCATTACAGGTAAAGCAGTATGGTGACCCACACTATAGCGCCTTATTGAGATGCTTCTGGATCATTCGACATCCGACTGGCACTCACCTACGAAACACAACCGCACGAATGCTGTCACTTTAGGTTGGTCTTCTTTGACAGGGTTTGAAATGAACCAGATAATTTTATTCAAAAATCTAATAAGGGAACAGGCACTTTACCTATTAAAACGTGTAATGTTATTATCATGGTTGAGTCCATTGCAAATACCTTCATTAAAATGTTGATGCCCTTTACGGAATTGAGTGTCGCAGAACTGCAGACAGCCTAACGAAAGCACGAACTCTTATCCAACAATAGCCAATAATAACTTTCTTTGTGTTGAAATACAAACTCAGTACGCACATTTTAATAACGCATTGTTGTTTTACTATGAATATACATAGAACAAATGCATAACAAGCTGCCGATGCAGGCTAGGACCACAGTGGTCAACAGTTGCCATAGTGTTTAAAAAGCTATTCTAATATACTTTTCTATACTAATAATATAAACTAGCTGAGCCCTGCAGTTTTACGTAACATCGTGGAGTGAAGCTAGTTTAAAAAAGTAGCCTAAGTTACCCCTTATACCATCAGCTCTCTGTCTGTGGTGTCTTGTTTTGTATTGTGATAAGAATTAATATTCCCTGTATCGGTAGTTGAGAGAAGAGAAATAAACAACTTATTATTATTATCTGCCAGTCCAGTTCAGTCAAAATCTGTACAACCATTCCAGTAATTAGCCGGAACAGACAGACACAGATAGACACAAAAATTGTAAAAGTGTTATTTTGATATACGTTCGTGTATACATACATAACTATTTAGTAAAAATCTTCCATTTTAATATTACAAACGGACATTCCAATTTTTAATACTTTTATTTATTTATATAGATTGGAAAGTAGCTCTGTCTATTTGTATGTCTTTTACGTTTTCGCGACTTAACCGCTGAACTGAATTGATGGACCTGATTGTCAAAAAACCCAATAGCAGACCCGGGAATTGAACCCGAGACCTCTTGATCTGCAGTCGCTTACGCTAACCACTAGACCAACGAGGTACATAGACATGTACAATGTATATGTATTTACATAAAAAAAGTATATATATTAATATCAGTTGTCTGGTACCAATAACACGAGCTCTGCTTAGCTTTGGTCGGGACGGCGTTGTGTTAGAAGACCGATTTTTTTTTTCACGACAGCCTTGGGATCCCTACTGACGAGATAATAGTTAAATCAACCTGTAGGAGAAATACGTAAAAAACCAATGGAAGTTTGTGACAGAAAAGCGCGCATTCAAATAGTGCCTACCTACTATTTGAGTTGTTGACCAATGAGTGAAAGCGGTTCTTTTCTTTTCTCTTTCTTTTCATAAGACAACTCCCGCTTTAGGAATATACATTTCTGAGTCACGGGGATTTTTACAAACAATCTGGGTGTACTTTGTGTCCGTTTCATGTAGAAACGGACACAAAGTATACCCAGACTTAGAACAACAATTTATGGATCACAGAAAGTGTTGTCCCATGTAGGATTTGAACCAACAACACTTGGCGCAGTAGGAAGCGGTGTGGCGACCACTGAAACCACTAGGCCAACCGTGTAGTCAACAGTTCTAAAAAGTTCAAAAAGGTTCTAAAGGAAGGTGGGTTGGTGTTAGGAGTAACGATATGGGATTACTGCAAGGCTTCCATCTTTATGCTTGAAATCATAAGTGTGATCGTATAAAAATACTTCAAAATTTGATGAACCGAGTGTAAAATATACAAATATATTTTATAATATTCTATGAAAATTATATTTCAGCGATGAATTATGTTTCTGCAAGAGATTAATGATACAAGGAATGTTCAGTCTTCGACAGACTTCAAAAGCAGGTTTTATACCTAAAGTGTTCTAATTTTGAAATGTAAAAATAAAGAGTTAATAGTTAGCTATGTGATATTTTTTCTACAATGCTGCAAGCCGAACATTACAATTTGAATCAATATCGGGGACATTTCGGTATCTGGTAAATGCAAAGCCACACAATTAACGTGGCTTTCTATTGGTAAAAGAATTTACAAAATTTGTTCAGTAGATTCAGGTACCCTTGCAACCTCACCAACTCTACCTCTTTAATATGTTACTATAAACTGTCTAAAAAAAAGTTCTTATTTTGCGAAAGAGATCGTACTTACAATGGAAATATATTCGAGAACCGTAACGGTAATCTTAAAAACATTTTGTTCTGTGTTCTGCACTGGGTCCAGTTGACCTAGTATGTACGTGCCCCTTAAGATTCGGTTGGTCCGTTACAGCGTGGGCGAAATTTTCCGGGTCCATTGTTCGGTACCCACTCGAAAGAATCGTAAATCGAGTTTGCTCTACGTAAGTAAATTGCGCATAACATAATATTTTATTGTTAATAAATCTGCTCTAGTGTGTGTAAGGCAGTTTTAATTAAATTCCTTTGTTCCATGTACTTCAATAAAATATTAATGGTTTGGAATTAATATTATTATTTTTACAAATGACTAACCTTTGCCTGCGACGCCGCTCGCGTGTCTTTCGCTTATAGCGGTAAAGAATTGCCTATATTTTTCTTCAAGACTCAAAGTATCTCGATGCCAAATTAAGTGTTAACGCGTAACAGACAGACAGACAAACAGAGTTACTTTCGAATTTAATTTATTATATTACTAGTGTAGATAATCAGATAACCTGATGCATGGTTAATTTAGTATATGTCATAGGTGAATAGAGACTTATAAAATCGGCCAACAAGAGCACATAGCTTCTTATAAACAGTCGTGTGTGTGAAAATCTCCAGAGGGTAGGAAGCCCTCATTTTTCAGCTGAGTTAAATTATATTATTACTTAAGTAACAAGGCTAGCCTTTTGCTACACAACAGTTCTGATTCAATTGAGATGAGAAAGCACTACAATAACTATCAATGTATATAAAAGAGTAAGGCGACTGACTAAGATACCCAGAGATCGACGCACAGCCCAAACCGCTGAACACATAATCCTGAAATTTTGCATGTAGGTTCTTTATATAATGTGAGTACTAAGAAAGGAATTTTGGAAATGCAACTTCTAATGGGGTAAAATAAAGCCCCGGGCAAAAGCTAGTTGGTTATAAGGATGTATTGGCAAAAGGTTGACTCAGTCATTCAAAAGTTTGATGGAAAAACCAATAAAAAATTGAAGGCAGGCAGTTGACCTTCTGGTTTCAATATTAGACAATGACTGTAATAATAATAAATAATAAATATTTCGGACTTCTAACACACAACGCCATTTTAGTCACAAACTAAGCAGAGCTTGTATTATGGGTACTAGAAATTTGATATGAATAAATAAATACATTTTTTTTGTAAATACATACATACTTTACATAGAAAACACCCAAACTCCGAAACAAATATTTGCAGATCATACAAACATTTGTTCCGACCCAGGATTCGAACCCGAGACCTCATAGACAGCAGTCGCGTACGCTGCCATAGCGCCACCGAGGCAGCCAGATAACTAACCAGGCAATCCGCTGGATTTCAACCAAACCAAAGCCGTTAAATTTATTTGTAAAATATGTGGTAACTACTGCGGTTGCCTAGTATTAGCGTATGGAACTGCTGTGTTTGAACTCTCGTTTTCGACTCGCGGGTCGTACCAAATGTTGTTTGATCTTTAATTATTTGTTTCGGAGATTAGGTGTCATCTTTGTATCCACAATATGTATTTATTTATAAATAAACATATAAATGTATTTGACGGCAGTCGTACTGTATTCCAGCTGCGAGAGACGGCGACTGGATGGCGCTAGTGGAACGTGCACCGGACGCACCATTTAAAAATTATTTAGTCGATTTAATTTTATATCGATTATTTGGCTCAAAACACTTGGATTCAAACTAGTTAAATATTGTGACGTTACCCCCTCCCTAAGCGACCGCCTTTATAACGAGCTGCGCTGTTGAGACGGCACGCATTTCGAACGATTGTACAGTCAGTACTGCACGATTATTAGATGTGGAACGTTATCTCTGATAATTAGTACTATCTTTATTGCGGTGGGTACGTGGACCACTGTCCCTGACAGTCAGTACTGACCTACGTGACCGCCTTCATTGCCATAGTAAGATATATAACTAATTCTACACCTTTGTTAATTTCCTAGGTTTAGGATATTCTGATTTATTTGAGTTATTGAAATAAATTCTGTATATTGCCATATCTAGCTTTTACTTCTAATGTCTGGGCCTAACCGGACATATTTATATTATCAATTGTCTAGTACCCATAATACAAGCTCTGCTTAGTTTGGGACTGGATGACGTTGCGTGTTAGATGTCTGAAATATTATTATTATTAAAATTTAATAGTAGGCAATGAAGTCATTACATTCCACTCCACTCTATCAACACTGCCGTGTTAATTACAGAATTTTCCATATCCATGATGACCTAATAGCGTAGGGGTTCAAATTGGTTTATAATTAACCAATCACATTATTTAATTGTGATGGGTACAATCATTTCTTCTATGTTTGTCTATAATACAGTGAATACAATATGGAGTTTATATTCTTGTAATAATTATGCGTTAATATTTTAAGGTGACAGGAGCTGGATGCGAGAAGCTGAGGATCGAATCAAGTGACGTGCAAATGGAGAGGCCTATGTCCAGCAGTAGACTGCGAAAGGCTGGTGATGATATTCAATAATGTTTTACTCTTTATTTGTCATAAAACATAAAAATATATAGAATACAGAATAAAATTGCTTGTTCAAAGTTACTTCAACGTTTTTTTACCGTGGGAGAGCCACGCTTAGGCATGAATGGGCCGGCTCAACTGGAGGGAAACCACGGCCTCGCAAAAAACCGGTATGAATCAGCACCTGCACTGCGTTTCAAAGAGAATGTGATGGTACCGGAGGCCCATACTCCAACCCTTCCTTCCATCTTCTAAACGCCGGCAATGCACTTCTGACAACTGTGGTGTTGCGGGTGTCCATGGGGGGTAGTAATCGCTTCCCATCCAATCCAATGTTTGCTGGTTTGCATCCGTTATAATAAACAAAATAATAAAGGACTGTATTTTTAATCAGGCCGCCGTGTGTGAGATATATGACGCTTAAGCTTATAATAGCCTGCATTCTAAAACTTGTTTACACAGTCACAAATAAAGGCAATAAAAACATATTAAGAAATCTTACGTTCTTTACCATTTTAACTCGTTTTCTTCAAACAAAAATCACCACAAGCGCGCACAATTTTGATGGCACGTTCACAAACAATTCAGTGTCAATACAAGATGTCGACGCTCCACGTTCAAGAGTGAAATACCATAACATGCCAACTGCAATAATATTAGCTCAACATACAGCGAGCAATCTCTTAGGAGTGGTTTATGTTTCATACTATCATTGAATAGTGCCGGAATATGTTGGAGCTGTTTGCTCGACTGCGACGAAATGAGCATGATGTGTTTGACGTTTGTTTATTTCCTGGTAACTACTACTATAAACGTGTGGTGTGGCCATTAACTCTATTCATAACGTGGGTTTAAATGTGGTGACTTCCACATAAAACGCAACAACAATAATACACTACAGCGTCATCTACCGAACATACAATGTGACTTAGATAAAAACACCAAAATCCAATGCCTGTCTGTGTCGATCCTTAACTTCCAGTTCCCAAAATGTGTAGAGCCTTATGAGAAGAATACTTGCAAAGAAAATCATGATCACTCTTTTTAAAAGTCAAGTTCAAGTACAATAGTGTTAGTATTACATGAAAGGTAAACAATATGCAAGTTGTTGCCACCTAAATTTCATTTATTAAAATGCTCCAAAATCTAACGTACAAAACAAAAAAAAGAAAACCACTCGGTGACACCGTTGAAGGTTTGAGCCTATTAAACATAGATATTATTTAAGGTGCACATCTAATCACATTCAGTTGCAAATTCTAATTTCAAAAATAATTCGCGACAGGATTAAGAAGCTAGAGATGCAGGTGAATGAACCAAAGTAATAGTGTGGGCTAAAGCATCGCTGACTTCAATCGGTTTGACCTGAATATCAGCTTTTCCACGGAGCGACTGGCATCCGATGTCCGCTACCCTGAGGACGAACTGAATTCGAAGAACTATTGCTATAGATATTCATGACAACCGAGACCGACGGTTTAACGTGCTCTTGGAGGGACGGGCGTGAAACACCGCTAACTATCACACTGCTGCTATCAAGAATTTATTTTAAAGCAAACCCAACAAAAGCCCGACCCGGGAATGAAGTCGTAACCGCTAGGCCAATGAGGCATAATTCATTCTTTTTTTTGGACATTAGAAAACTTTTTCGTTTATGTAGTGAAAAATTAAAAAATAAAATATAGAAATACCCGTCAACATATTTTACAAACAAACAAAATCCTTTTTATTGTTATTGTAATCTATAAAAAAAAGTAATTTTTATCCTAAGACTACCAAAAACCCAAAAAATGGCAACACTGTTGAAAGCAGACTGATGACAAAAAACCAAGAGTGTATTACAACGAATTGATATCAATTGCAAAACTCAATCATTTTCATAACGTAATATTAAATGTTATTTGTTATTAATTTATGTGACAAACAAGAACAGGTGTTACTTACAACAGTTTTATTAACAATGGCCGCCATAACGCTTATCGTAGTGTTGCGAAATGGCACGCAGAATTAATTTAAATGTACCTCCGGGACAAATGACTGCTATTTACAGCCGGGAGCTGAGGAAAGATAAAGAGTGCACGTGATTTGCCATTAAAAATATAAATGTATAATGATAATTATCGTAAAAACTAAACATCCGACTGCGTGAAAATGTATATTTATGTATTAAAAGTATTTTTTAGACTTTTATCACAAGGTCCGGCTAAGACAATTATCGAAACCAATGCTTAAGACCATTGTTCCGGACTGTTTTACATAAAAAAATATTTTTCTAAATAAATATCAAAATTGTACTTTTTTTTTACAAAACTACCAGTCCTCTAACCAGTGTTTGTATGTAAAGTTGAATATTCAAGTGCATCTAGAAACACGATTTCTTTGGAAAAATCATTCAGATTGATGAGTTGAAGGTGGTTTTGATCATTGTTTTTGTTGGAGACGTACTTTGTATACATGTGGCACCAGCGTAATTAAGATGTATCTAAGAAAATCCCTAACCTCAAAATGCATCAACTCATTTAGGTTACACACATTTAGTATGGCCTTAACCCTCTCCTGAAAGGAGACCCGAGCCCAGCAGTGAGACATTATGGGTTGTTGATTGATTGATTGATTTAGGCTACAGAGTGTGCAAAAGAAATATAGGAACACAAACATAGAAATATAGCAGCATACGATACCACTGCGCCGGGAGGCAATAATAAGTAAATACAATAAACCTTAGATATAATGATGCTTCTCTATATGCCAAGTAAAGGCTTTCGCATGTACAAAGAAGACAGTGCTGTAAAATATAATCAGACTAAATGCAGATTCGTCATCACAATAATGATACAATGATTTATACTCTCGATTGTCGGCACTTTTTGCACTTTTTGACCGTGGGAGAGACACCCTTCAACATGCATGGGCCAGCTCGACCGGAGTGATACCACGGCCTCACAGAAAACCGGTGTGAAACAGCGCCTGCGCTATGTTTCACCGAGTGAGTGAGGATACCGGAAGCCCATAATCCAATCCTTCCCCTCATCCCTCTCCCATCCTCCAAGACCGGCAACGTACTTGTGATGCCTCTGGTATTACGGGTGTCCATGGGCGGCGGGTCGGGGACGGGGGTACGGGTTGGAATATGGGCGTCCAGTATCCTCACTCGCTCGGTATAACACATCGCAAGGGCTGTTTCCTGGATTAATCGATGTCATATGCCACATCGATCCTTTAGATGTTATCAAAAACGTTACGATTGGCTCCACAATAACCTAACATCAAAATAAGCTTTATAATATGTGTGGACAAATGGATTCGTCAATCCTCTCGTTGTGAGATAACTCTACCCATTCTTATTACCTATGTTTTACGATTGTCCTCGAAAAACATAATAAAAGGGTGTGTTTGAGAGTGTTTAGAGGTGACGACACGGTCACGATTCGATGAGTTATTGACCAAATTGCATCTAAAAAATGCCCACTGCAGGACCTATCTCCATTCCCTGGCAACCATAGTCTTCTGGTGACCTGTTTGCAGTATAGTAGAAGGTTTATTTACCATACGGCAGGGAGGAAACCAGACTGTACTTTATAAACATCGTCCATGGACCTACAATATAAAATAAATAAAAATAAATAAATAATTCCTAATATTTAATATACAACACCGTCTAGTCCCAAGCCAAGTAGAGCTTGTGTTATGGGTACTATATAACTAATATAAATACATATATTCTTTTTTTGTAAATACGTACATATTGTACATAGAAAACACCCAAACCCCGAAACAAATATTTGCAGATCATGCAAACATTAGGTCCGAATCAAAGCCGAGACCTCAAGCGCAGCTAATATAGTCTCCAGTTGCTTCCACCGACCTCGGTGATAGACGTGTAAGAATTTTGTAGATTTGAAGTCTTTCTATGACTGTATATAAAGTTTATTGATTCATTTCAGTTAGTAGAGTACAGTGCAGCAGTCAATATACATTTTGTCGCATTTCAATCGAAAGCAATTCGTTTATTTAAAATTTCGGTTTTTAAAACATCTCTGCCTAAGTCCTTTTTAGATAAATCTTTCGATTTTGACGAGACTTTCAATGCAGATAGCTGGTGTTATAAGGAGTTCTTGTGCTACATTCACATATAACATATGAACCTTATCCACTCGACTGGCGCAAAACTAAATCTACAATCTCCGAAAAACTAAACTCAAAAACTCCTGATTGAATTCTCTCAGTAAGTTTTACAGCCACTCTCTGTATATGACAAAACATAAAACGGAAACACATCTATCACCATAAAAATTCCGTAACTTCTAAAGATCCTCCGAAAGGCCAACTAACCCATCTTCCTGCAGATTCAATTTGCAAGGGCGAGATTCTCTTGGAATAAAAAATACTATCCGTTTAGTTAGTAGGTCAAATGTGGACCGTATGGGATTTTCTTTATGTGGAGTTTTGCATGAGATCTTTCCAGTATGTGTTAAATGAAAGAACTATGTATGTATGTCGCTTGTTATTTATAATGAATTGGTATAATATAACTGAAGTGAAAGAAAAACAGGTTTGTATGTTTTCTATTGCGCTGAGTGTTGTGGGTTAAACTCCATGAGAGACAAGACTTACACTTACATTATTAGTCGTGTATTATTAATTAGTGTAATTTACACTTTGTTGTTCTAAGTCTGGGCTTTCTTTTGAGCCCGTTGTATGTATGTTTGTTAAATCTCCCGCACTAAAAGGGCCAAGTGCGAGTTGGACTCGCCTTATATGATGTTTTTATTTATTTATATTATTTTAAGGAACCCAAACAATGTATCGTAAAATAATATCTTAAAATCTAGTAAACATTATGTTTTGATCTGGTACATACATAAATAATATAACAAAACATATATGCTTTTCGCAATTTTTCCTTTATCTGTGCTATAATAAGTTGCTTTATACCACATTTCAAGATTCTATATTCATGTGAAGTACCCTGTAGGTTTCACCTTGCGATAGTCAAAAATTCGCAGCATCATAATCTGTATCTATTGATAGCGTAGGCTTAGAAGTTTCATTTTTTTTTAACTGCTGCTACAGTAAGCCTGAGAATTTGTTATGAATTTCAGCTTGATACCTCCACGCGTTCCTGAGACAGACAACAAAGTGTTCCATTTTATTCTTTTGTGGTACGGAAACCTAAATATCAATCAACTTACTCGTGACATCTAATAGTAGTGTACTAAAACATTTCAAAGCTGTCAGACCTAGTCCTGTATTAATTAAATCATTATTCATCTCACGTACGGTGCCTCTATAGCATATTTAGTTAATTAACTCGTCAATAGGGTGTATTAGATATTCAAGCAGTGAGCTCACGGGGTAAGCAGGGAAACTGACTGGCACGTATTGTCGTCCATTATTTGTATGGGGTATCTAATCAAGGAGTATAGATAAGAAAATGGCTGTTTATACATATTTTACGTCTTATTGACTAGCTAGGCACAACAACCACCTTGGGTAACGCCGAGGGGTTAAGCTGGTCTTATATCATCAGCTATTTGCAAGCGAAAGTTCAGTCAAAATTGGTCCAACCGTTCCAGAGATTACCGAGAATTAACAGGCAGACAAACAGATTGGCCGATAGACAGACAGACAAAAATTGTAAAAGAAAATATTTTGATGTATGTACTGTGTACCTATACACACATAAGCAGTTATATACATATTATTTAGTAATTTTGTAAAATCAAAGATTAGGGGATTTAGCGATAATATCGAGGATAATGAAAAATACAATTTATACTTATTATACGTATTATATTTATACGTATTTATACGTATGTGAATTTATATCTTTTAACGTTTGACGGACTTAAATAAAGTGAAACTATAAACTCAAGAATCACATCACATTTACAGCCTTTACCAGTCCACACCTGGACAAAAGCTTCTCCTTAATTTAGGTACTTTTTGGACTAGATGAAATCCTTAACGAGAGCTAAAGCGACCTTCTCCGACGGTGTCTATCAACAAACTAATAACTTCTTCTATATCTCAAAGGAGAACTTTCGCACTAAGAATATATCTAAAATCTATCTAGGTCTATCTAGGTCTAAAAAACATTCATGAAACGGACACAAAGAACACCCAGACTCAGTCCAACAATTTGTGAATCACAGAAAGAGTTATGCCTTATGGGGACTGAGTTATTATACCCACAACCGCAACAAGATGAACGCTAGTACACAAATATTGCTTTCGTTTTTTTTAATGATAATTAACATCACCAATTACTTCAGAGGATCAGAGGCGGTCGGTGATGAGTGCGAGAGTGCCAAAAGAACTGATGAGGGTAGTCTTAATATCTCATTAGCGAACGATTTGTATTGTGTGTCTGCCTACCTACACTTAACACCTAGGGATGGCAAAAACTGGACAACAGGAAAATAAACATTTTGATTACAAAATGTTTGATGTGAAAACTTCTATAACCGCGTTGACCGTTGAGTTGAGATTATTTATGTTGAGTTTAGCTAAAGTTTTGAAAAACAAACACAATAATAAATAATAAAAAAACGTCTTTTTCTCACCAAAACCGAAATACATTGATTACTTTACGAATTGACTTTACAAAATTGGCAGGCAATCGGCTAAGGATCGCTGGTGCCCGTGGTAGGCATAAAATTACTTGTGTAATAGGTCACCAGGGTTCTAGCTCCGAACCAGATGATACAAAATCAAACGCTATGAATAAAACAAGGAAAAAAAGAGACAACATACCAAATAACATAATAAACATCAATGAACTCTATTCATAGTCACCGAACTCTTTACATGAGCTATATTTTCTTACTTCTTTATATCTCGCATTTCATTTAAAGAGCAACGAGGTTCATTTCAGGTGAGCTTTAACAACTGTTTGTTTATAGTTTCGTTTTCATTCGGCAGTCCCTTGTGTGCTTTGTAATTTTTTTCTGTACTAGTAGATATAACTTACCACTAACTAGTACCTTTGTATAATAGTACCCGGATGACCGAGCTTTGCCCGGTTTTTTTATTAAATTTGTTAGAAACAATCAGAAAGGGGTTTGAGGGCGATAAATCCTAACTAGATTGATTTATCGCCCTCAAACCCCTTGCATACTAAACTTCATGAAAAACGTCAGAACCATGTCTAAGATTCGCATTATATAACACGAATTACTTGTTGAACGGTACTATATAAGTTAATATATTAGCTTGCTACCAAATTCCCTCGAAAATACATAAAAACAATCTTTAAAACATATCAAAAATTAAAGTTATCAGCGGATATATTTTTAACGTTGTGGAACCCAAACCAACTTAACATTTTTATATATTTAAGGGAGAAGATAATTTATATCACTATTAATATAAACACAAAGCATTTTTTATAAATCGCCATAATCGCTATCACGGCTTATACTTGATACAAATCAGTGAATACGAAAGAAATATTTTTGAACTGGGAACCTTCCTACCTGTTATACGTCGGCCAAAAATAACCTATCAGTCAAAACTGAACATGTAATATCTAAAGAATGTCTTGCGATAAAGGGTTACGATGTTGGAAAAAATTTTTCGTTCCACATTCCTCGTATACATTTTTACATGGCATCTACCTTCTCTCATTTCACAGCAATCTGAATTCGCTCTCTTCCGTGTGGTGATACTGAGGGTTTACATTCTGCTGTTCTTCGGTATTTGAGGTGCTTTCGTTTTAAAACTTTCCTACCCACACACACACAGACACACACACACACACACACACACACACACACACACACACACACACACACACACACACACACACACACACACACACATCCACATACACTGTTTACTGACAGTATCGTTTTTTTTGGTATTGGTCCGACGTTTCTGTTTGTCGTGTCAGTTCGATTAATCGAAGGACACAGTTGTTTCGTGTCTTTAAAAGAAACTTACCACACAAAGTCCGATTCATAAATAAATTGGAAAACCAACAATAGAGAGATCTAACTTGAAGCAACAGGAAACAGGTAATTAATTAGAAAGTTTTTTTTAAATACAAGCTTTTCTTACTTGTTAATAAAAACGATAACTTTGAGCCCTTTCGTTTAATACCAATGTTGGGTAGGTGGTTAATCAGAAATATGTACACCGCTATTTTGATACGGCTGTCATTTGGATTAAGAATAATACCGATTACAAAATAATTGCATTGTCGTCAACCCAAATATACCTAATATTTTCAATTTCAGCTCAATCGGAAATCGGAACGTGGATCAAATTTTACTTGCAAGATTTGATTACAGATAGTTGGAACTAAAACACAAACAAGTTTTATATTGGATGTTATGTGTTATGTATCATAATTGTACGTAAACATGTAAATGTAACTGTGCATAGTGCACGGCACTGTGCATATGCATGTATCTAATGTATGGGTGTGATGTGTACAGTGTTGTGTACAAGCATATTGCATATAGTGGCTCAACTGAGTCCACAGACAAACAGTTTAAAACAGTTTTGTGGACCTATGTTTTAGATTAAGATTTAACTATTGTGAATAATAAATTTTAAATAAAAAAAAATGAAAAAATAAAAGCTTGTACAAAAGTACATATTGTTCAATCGGTCGGATTATACGGTCTCAGAGTATATAACAATCCGGATCGTCCGATTAGCATTTTCATGCTTTTATATTGAACTGATAGGAAAAATTGTTATAATTCGATTGCGTTAGGAAGGTTATGTTTTTCAAGCTTTTCAAAACGAGTTGATGGATTTTCATTCCGAAGTGTTGTTAGATTCGTCTTAATTGTAACAGTGACTCAGTGTCAGTCTCACAATTGAAAAGAATGTAAAAATTTAAAAAAAATATGTTGTTAGTACAAAAATACACACACATCTCTTTTTGTGTCGGGGGTTAATAAAAGGCAATATGCTATGACACTCCAAGACAGTACTAAATACTTGTTGTTAATTTATATATAAATATTTATCATTTTTTTGGTTGTTTTCTTGTAATGAATCTTACAATCACTGCATTTGTAATTATTGTTACTTGTGCTTGTGTATTAAACATAATACATAGTACAATTTTAATAACTTAGAATGTTAGGAAGGCGCTGAAAACCGTCACATAGTTTACACTAGTACGGCATAACGTTTACCATAACTACTCAAACAAAAAATGTTTTTTTTTATTAAAACCTTGGCTATATGAAGTTAAAATATGTTTCTTATCTAATAAATTACATCAATATTATTATTATCATTTAATACATCTTAAAATAAAAGTGGCAGCCCTATCCACGTGCCCGTGGGATGATATCTCCACTAATTCTATCCGTGATTTATATGTTCACGCGAAGGCAAAGGCTGGCGGATTATTCGCCGGGATTACGAGTTCGACGCCCGGGTAGATAATGGCAGATTTAAACCAACGATCCCCGGAAAGAAGTAATGGATTGGACTCTGATTGTTTCGAAGAATTGTAAATATTGTCTCAATAAATAAGATAAGATTTGTTTTTGCACTTTCGAAGCTTAGTTGCTAATGGTTTTTATTCTTTTAACTTTTTAAATATTGTGAAAATGGTGATTGTGTTTTTAAAAATATGGTGCTGTTTTGGCATAGGGTCATTTACTCCACAGAGGAAAGTGTTGTGATGACTAATGAATATTGTTTGAAGATTAAATCTAGTAATGTATACTTATTATCGTGGAAGAGCCACACTTCGTTACGAATGGGCCGGCTCGACCGGAGTGATACCACGGCCTCACAGAAAACCGGTGTGAAACAGCGCTTGCGCTGTGTTATACCGAGTGAGTGAAAGATACCAGAGGCCCATACTCCAACCCCTCCCCATCCCTTAAAGGCCATCAGGCGTCTGCTCTTAAGCCCCCTAAAAAAATGAAACTTTGGAGGTTTTTGTTGTTTAAACGTTCCATTCTCGAGAAGAAATACGATATGGAAACAGTTGAATTCTTAATTACATTAGATACAGTTTTCTTAGGGGAAGGTTATGGATTACATAGAATATTCTTTCTAGTATATAAAAATGAAGTGATGGTTGTTAGTCTTACTAAAACTAAGGCCTAACTGAGCAGTGTCGACTAATTTTGGCCATGAAATATTAGGAGAAGTCAATGAAAAGTTTAAATAGTGAGAAAATATAGAAAATTGCGGGGAAATCAAAACAAAATATCTTTTGAGATAACGCACTAAGGTGCACGGGTAGCTAGCATCATTATTTAAGAAAGCCAAAGAATTTATCTTTAACTTGGGATTTGATAGTTCGATTCCTAAGGCATGTTATAGGCTATTTCACCTCATGCCACGACCCACAGAAGATAAGTAGCTGTCAGAAAGGTATTGCAAGAAAAAAATTCTGTCGCAACACACACAGCAAGAAATATTACTTTTGTGTAAAAATACTTTTTCCTAAATTTCTAAAACGCTTTTTCTGGCATAAATTAGTGAAAGATTTTAATTAACCTGATGAAGAAACCACGCTGATTTTAAAACCGGGGCGGTACTACCCTCGCACAGACTCAACGTTAAATGACAGCGTTCGTGCTGTTGTGTTTCGTTTGTGAGTGTGAAACCGGATGCCCTATAATGCAGAAGCATCACTAGGCCGCCATGGTGTTGGTTACCACGCTGCATTGTTGCACTGTCTGCATTCGCAATGAGTATGGTGACCACCACTTTTGGATTCTGCTTATGTCTTCCATAAGGCAGAGTAGAGTCATTACATGAAAAAACCTCAACAGCTCCAACGAGGTGGTTTATTTAAATTCGTTTTTATTCTGTTTTTCTTTTCTTTAATAGACAACGTGAAGATGCAGATTCACAGACATACAAGAAACGGACACAAAGAATATTCAGACTCAGAAATACAAGAGTTTTGAAGTTTTAACTCACAACACTTAAACTTTATCAAGAACTCAAACGGTCAAACGTACACGTAACAGTACAGGTTTTACGGCGGGATGATGTGCCGACCACTGGACTATGTTCCGCACGGTTCAGCACGCTTGGTCGGTGGATGGTGGATCCTTCCTGTGTGGGAGGAGCTTAACACTGGGTCCTCCAGCAGCAGTACCATCTGTAAACTCCCGCAAACTTTCAATAAAACACTGCTTTAACTATCCGCAATTACATTTAATTAGCATCCATCCCCAGTATACAATAGTCGTCCTTTTTATACCATATCAACCAAGTTCACCTTCGCCCCACCCGCTGTAATACTCCCCTTCAGAGTTCCCCTCCACTCACTGTGTTGCTAGTTGAAAAACCTACTAGCTTTCCGATTATAATCGATGTTAATTTTAAAACCTTACACATCTAACCGTCATCTAATATGTCTACTCATTTGCGACCAATATATTATCGTATCGAAAATTTTCATATTTCTCAAACCATTACGAAAATATAAACACAGAATCAATCAATGCCCAATTTTGTTGATCACAGAAATAAACAACAGTTGAATAAACAATTCTGAAATGTATCTAAATGGTATGACGTCTTAGTATAATCATTTACAAATAATTTCAGTTGTGAATGATAGCACTTCAAAATGTTAGTACATAGTGTTGAAAGAAATGGAAATATTTAAATGTTTTACAATGTGGGTAGTTTGCAACACTTCTACTTATTTATAGAATACCTATTTTTAACCGACTATGACGAAGCAAAAAGATAGGGTAATAGTTTTGGCAGTCCACGGATCGCCTGATGGTAAGCGGTTACCGCCGCCCATCTAACACCAGAGGCGTCACAAGTGTGTGACCGGCCTTTGGGGATGGAGAAGGGGAGGGGGAAGGGTTGGGTATGTACCTGCGGTATCCTCACTAACTCGGTGAAACACACCGCAAGCGTTGCTCCACACCGGTTTTCTGCGTGGCCGTGATAACACTCCGATCGAGCCGGCCCATTTCTTGGGTTTTTCGTGTAGAAACAGTTATTTTCTTTTCGTAGGTGGCAATCGAGAAGGTAGGTTGTTGGTAACGGACTATAGCCGACCATAGGCAATGCAAGTCAAGGAACGCAAGTAAATTATCATCATTTGAGAGAAGTATCAGTTAAGAACCAATTCCTACATCTTTACTTCCGGTCAAGCTTTCCGCGGGAAAGTCACGCTTCGCCACGAATGGGCCGGCTCGACCGCAGTGTATGTAACTAAGCGGACTAAGAAAATAGAAAACCTCCGGATTTCTTTTCTATACAAACCTTGTCCTGATAATAACAAATACATAAAAAAAGATTTATTCAATTTAGTGCAGTCGATCAAAAACATTTTTATGATTGATTTTTATTTAAATAGAAGATTCAAGCAAAAACATAATAGTAATAATATTATACCTCTTTATCGTACACCAGATTATTTACAAGGTTAACTGGTCTTATTGCTCGAAGGCAGTCTCTTACAGGCAGTCAGAATATAACTTACACATCAGATTAACACGTACTAAGAGTACATACACATACTATTTACTGCGATAACTGACATACATGCGGACGAAGCCGCGAGCAAAAGCCAGCTTAGGATATAAATTAGACTGTTTAGTTTTCTTTCAACGCTATCTTAGCTTTACTCCAGATAGCATTGTGGTATACGTAATTCAAACCATTATTGTTACCTTCAAAACAGGTTTAAAGGGGATAAAACCTGATCGCTACATAAAATACAGTTTAGAACAAAATCATTTATATTAAAACCGCTATTTATTCAGCTGAGACACTGACAACTGACTCCAAATAGGTGACACTTCTCAAACAAACTCAAGTGCGGTGACTGGCGTGTCTGCTGGTTTCATTGCGGAAATAGGGTAATTTCCTCCTCGTAATCCACTTTTAGAGCTCGTACAATGCTTTTATTTGTCATGTAAAACATACCTTTTAGCCAGAGCGGTTGCCATTCTACGTATAATGTAATCCTTCTAATCAAGGTTATTTTGATGATATAGGGCAGAGTAGCAGCAGTCCGCAGATTGAGATTGAGAATAACGAAACAAGAGAGGATATGTAAGTATCTAACATGCATGTTTCTATCTAAAACTTGTGAAACTGAAATCTGTAGTTCTTTGACACATATGTTCATAATAGACTGTCAGAACCTTTATCAGTAGGTGATGAAACTGATCCTTGACCTTGAGTAATAGACCACGGTGAGATTTGAAATTGAGTAAGAAAGTTCTCTGAGTATATAACTTAGTACAGTGTGGTAAGCAACGTGAGGAATTGAGGTTGGTATAGCCTGATACTGATCCTGTTGTCAAATATTATCCAGCGGTGGAATCTTTCGTTTGAGAAAAAGAGAATGAGTGAGGTAACGATTCTGGCGGGAGAGCAACAAAGAAGGGCAAAGTATTTATGGCTCTTGAGTAACAAGCGTCCACGGACGGAGTCACCACCAGGTGGTATATCTGCTTGCTGGTCCTTCTTTGCAATTTAAAATGGAAATTAATACTGATGATTTGTTCTTAGTTAATATTTTTAGTTACCGTGTTAATAGCTTCATCAATAGTCTTTAACAATCCTCATAGACCTCTACTTAGATAAGAAGTACCAGGCTATTTTAGGTAGTGGAGCCACGCTCATTCCAGCACGAACGTGCCGGCTTGACCGAGGCGGTACTGCTCTCGCACAGATGAATCAACCTCAAATGTCAGCATCCGTGCTATTGTGTTTCGTTGATGAGTGATAATGATGCAGAAGCATCTAAGTACACTTTAGGTACACTGGGCGTGCCGTGTTCACCGAGTGGTATGACAATTTATTGTCAACACTCCCTCCGTCTTACGAATTTAGTTTAACATTTTTTACCCATCACAAAAAGTGCAAAACGCCGCTAAAGATAAAAGGTTGCTCTTCAAAAATAAAAGAAAACCGAGGTATTAGATTTTCTTAATCCGCTTAGTTTCATATCCATTGCGGCGGGAAGGTAACACAGGCTTACTAAAACAAGTTTATCGGTGATTCAGAAAATTTGCATGAAAATTAATATGGCGGATAGAAGTTCGCCGGGTCAGCTATTATTACAATACAATAAATTTACCTAGTATTAATACCACGTAATATAATTTAAGTATGTCACATTATCTCTCTAGTACCAAAGATCTATTCCACTACAAATCAAAACCAACATTGTCCTGGTTGCGTACGCGCATATTTCGCGTCGTAAATATACCGGCACAATTGTCCACTCAGGGTCGCTTTTGTGTCTCGACATTGGATTTAGTATATTAATAGATACTAAATATAATTTAAATGTGATACATTCAAATATAACTGATTTAGCACTTCATTTAGTGCTAGACTACTTAAAGTACTTTTGTGTATCGAAATAAACATAAAAATAAAGACAGTATTTAAATGTGAGTAGCTGTATATTATTGTCCGTTAATTTAGATTTTTTTCTGCTATCGGATTCTAGATATATGCTTATATTTATTTAATGGTGCTGTATACTTTGTACATGTATAAATAACTTCAATAAAATGTTGTAAATAGAAATAAAAAATATTAAAACTCTATTTTTTAAATTTTTGTGATCAAATTGTTGTTCTGTGTCAGTGTCAGTTGACGCTTCATCTAAAATATCTTTTTGAATTCCCCCGCGAACCAGAACCATTCATTGAGCGATTGTTGTCTTTAAAAAAATTAAATCATAAAATTCCATCAAACTGACATTTTTAATTTCAAGAGACGTAGCGTAGCGGCGTGATATTGGAGTCACGTAGCTTTGAAATAGCCATTCTCCCTTCCTCTTTTTATTCTTCTTAACCCTTCTATTTCAGTAATATGTTTTCTAGATAATAGTAAAAAAAATGTCAAGTGCGCTTCGGGCCTGGGTAATTTAGGATTTCGTTGATATAAACCTACAGTTTGCTGATACCATTAGTCTCTCATTATTAGTCTCTCAGAAACTATTGTTCCCATCACTATTGATGTTCTGAGACGTCACAGCATTTATTTATTTATTTAATCTTCATGCAATTACATTGCAAAAGGCGGACTTAATGCCATGGGCATTATCTTCCAGTCAATATATATATATATATATATATTCACTTTGGGTGAGCATCAGGAAAACCTGCGAGCCAGCATGTTCGTTCTTATGGACATTGTATTTGAGGCTAACAAATGACCAAGGTATTTAAACTGCTTCTCCCTTGTCAGAGGCAGCCTATCCAGTGTTATAATTGGTACGGCCCCCGGTCTTTTACCACCGGCCTCAAATACCATGTATTCAATCTTTCTAGGATTATATTTTAAACCATGTTTTACAGCGTATAATTCGCAGATTGCCACTAGTTAACGTATGCCATTGACAGATGCACTTAACAACACCATGTCCTGAACAACAAACACAAAAAAAAATCCTAAGTATCAAGTCTTGTAATCAAGAAGATGACAACTATAGGTTTCTACTGAAATTCTAAGACCCTAAAGGAATAAATACCAAAAAATAACTCTATACAAACACTCGATATAATCTGCATTTTTAGACATAATTAAGGCAACGAGTAAAAAGGTCATCTTAAATTAAAACTATTTTCTTTAAACAAATTGGCATCTATTAAAACTGTAATCTCAACTAATATTTATCTTTGAATGATAAATGACTAAATCCATGGCCGCTCGAATTCGCGACGGCTTGCTGTAATGGCGGGCATAAATTGTAATTACAAACAATTATCGCACATAATAACTCCTAATTTCACCCATACTCAAGCAGGATTCTTTGGGTGTCATTAAATTCTCGTGTGAAAGCAGTTGAATATTTTAATTTGTAGCTATTTTGTTAGTTTTTAGACATCTGGTAATAATTTTACTTTTTAATCACTTATCTGAACCTAAATACGCTTCGTGTTAACCATTCTAGAAGAATTTTAAGAATAATATTCACTAATTTGATGTATTAAGTAAAAATTAATGTACTGTGGGAGGAACGGGTGTCATGTCCCTCCAAACACAACGGGAGGATCCTCCGACCAGGCGAGGTGATCATGCCTGGCTGGCCACTGCCCAACGGTTGATGTTGGAAGTTGTATATATGTTAATCGGCGCGGGAAATTCTATTGCGCGATGCAGGATTGGTAGCTTCTTCGTTCACTATGTTACTCCGTAGTTGAGTGTATCATCGGTGGATGGCGTTGTCATATATTTATGTTGACATTGTATGTGGAAGTCGCCACAGTACGAAAAAAAATAAAATGTCTTGATACCTGCAACGAAATTAATCAGAAGAAAATTTGAAGAGTTGGAAATATAATAAGAAACCTTTCCTCCTTGGCAAAGCGAGTGACAAAATTAAGTAAAAATAGGCATACACTTTTAAAACATGGATCACTTTTGATTTCCTACCTGGCTTTTGTAATGTAATAACAATACTAGTTTTTCTTTAGGTTTGTGCACTCCTCATTATAAACTTAAACTGCCCCCAAATTTTATACTCCTACGTTGATTTTCGAACTTTATTATATGTTATCAAACTGCAAATAAACCCACTTATATATTTTTAAATAAATACACATTGCAGATAAAACACAGCGGAAAAGTGTATGAGTATATTTTATACTAATAGGGAATATGCATAAAATCTTTAATTGTCTCAAATATTTTTTTCTTCATTCTTTATTGTCTTCACTATATATTTTACTGAAAAAGATTTTTCTTATTAAGTGATTATTCAAACCCAGAAAATATTAAATAAACATTAATAAAATTAAGGGAGGGAACTTCAAACTTACAAAACGCTGTCTATTGATCGAAACTAAATGCGACGTCGATAGTCAATTCATCGAAATTCTCGGAGTCGAAAATCTTNAAATTCAAACTGTGTTAGTAGTGTTTATGAGAAAAATTACCTTCTACCATGATTTATTTGCAATTAAAACTGTAAATAAGTATAAACTGAAATACTATATAATAAACAAACTGAAAATGACAATGACGTCATTGGCTGTGTATAAAGCTCGCGCAAAATGGCTGCGTGTGAATAGCTCAAATTTAGTCAGTGTATTAAATTTCATTTTTAAAAATTAGTTTGACTATTTTCAAGCCTATTTATATATTTTTTATGTTAAACAAATGTAAATGATCAGATTATGAAATAAACAAACATACATATTCCTTATTGAGATCTTTTAAATTATGTTGCAATTATTGTTATTATTGCCACTTATAAATATAAAAATATAATAAATTTTCCCCTACCCATAGCTGTCAAATGAAATTTTTTTACACTTGATCGAAAATCTGGTAAAATACCAACATTTAATCTACGAATCTATGTTGACGGTTAAAAGACACATAGGGGGTAAACAAACACTGATCAGTGTAGTCTTGACAAATGTACCCCGAGACCAATATAAGGGTAGTGATATTTGCCCGTCTGTGCACACCGTACATCGAACACGGGACTGCATTAGATGAGAGATTTTGTTTCGTGGACATTGACTTTTTGTTGTTTGTTCTTCTCGAATTGTTCTTGTTTGTTAAGGGAATCCCGCTTTTTAGCCTTTAAAGTTTTGAAAAGTCACTTCACGCACACACATACAAGGTTTTTGGGTACCTTCTCACCCTTTGAGAATCTCTTTCCCAATTAAGAGTGTTTGGTTAACGGAATGTTTCTTATAATTTCTAAAATGTAGAAATCTTTTTTATTGTAATTAATATTATCTAATCTTAATATATATAATAATAATTTAAATTATCTAATCAGGTGTTTAATAAGAAGTAAATAACTTGGGCTATTTCGATCATGGGAAAAGTTTAGACAAACGTCAAAATCCATACAAATAAATGTACGTCTGCAATTTAAAAAAAAATAATTTGCAAAAAAAAATAACCTTTACTATATGCATATATCTTCAATCAATTTCCCTTTGTCTATTTATTTGTTCTAGCTTATCTTTGGAACGGCTGCACCGATTTAAAGGGGACATTTACTCGCAGTAGCTCAATCAAAATTAAAATAGTGAAAAATATCCAAATCAAAAGCAACAAAATCAGCCTGTAATACCACGAAGCGCAGCTAGTTATGATATTCATTAAATCCTTTCTTATTGCACAAAAGACTAAAATTCATCACAATTGCACTTAAAAACAAATTTTAAAGTCAAAATCCCCGATTATTTGGTGCTCTACATTCACCAAAGTATTTAAATAAATAAAAAATCTCGTCACAATCAACTTTATGGGATAATTTCCATAAAATTGCCGGACTACATGAAATTGAACCATTTTCCTCCATTGTCAGAAGCGCAGAGAAAAATTAGAATTTCGTAATCCCTACGGTGGTAGTAAAGGGTTGAATCGTTTTGCTGGGGTGGGTCACTATTATCATAATGAGAGGGTCAGACGGGAGAAATAACAAGCTAGAACATTTTTCATAATTCTCTGGCTTTACCACCGAGAGTTTACACGGCGCGTTCGAAACATACGTCTGCTTAAATTGAATCACCCGAAATTATTTCGGTTGTAAAAATAGTGTTACTGCGTTCAAAACCCTTAAAATATTTCTGAATCAAATGCTTGATAGATGTAAGGAATTTTTAAAGTTACTGTGTAATATTTACAAAACATGTAGTAGAATAAAAGACATGAAATTTGTATTAGGTAATGTTTTCATTGATTGGCCTCTTAGTCTATTTATAGTAGGTCCTTTGAACTGCTAATCCACACAAAGATATCTGTTTTTTCATAGAGATATCTTTTTTTTCTATGTTATAGGGGGCAAACGAGCAGACGTATCGCCTGGTAGTAAACAATTACCGCCGCCCATGGACACCCGCAACACCAGGGGCGTCACAAGTGCGTTGCCGCCCTTGGGGGATGGGAAGGGGGATTAGGGGAAGGGTTAGATAATGGGCCTCCGGTATCCTCACTAACTCAGTGAAACACAGCGCAGGCGCTGTTTCACGTGCAAGTTTTCTGTGAGCCCGTGGTATCACTCCGGTCGAGCCGGCCCATTCATGCCGAAGCGTGGCTCTCCCACGGTTACGTCTGCACCAAACGTAGTATAGAACTAAATTAAAATAAATATTTTACGGTAATCTCTGTTTCAAGAGACGTGCAAACGTTAGTAAAAAGTTAGATTAAATACAGAAATAATATATAAATCAAAATTACAAACACAGTTCGACATAGTTTGAGATGATTACCTACATTTAATTATTCGGCCACTGTTTGGATGTGATTTAGTTACTTATAATATATATATGTTACGTTATATACTTATTGTGGAAAGCAGTGTCAACACAAAATCATTTGTTCTGGATTGGAATTGAGCCTACGAGCTCTAGTTAAGTTTTTAGCAGTCGAATTTTGGGGATTTAGAATGAGTGAATGGCCTTAACCCACTCCTGAGAGGAGACCCGAGCCCAGCAGTGGGACATTATGGGTTGTTGATTAATTGACTGATAGAATGAGTGAAACACTTTATAATGAGTAGATGACTAACCCAGAATTCACTTTGCATTCTAAATATTGTGTGTTGAGTTTTTGCATGTCTTTGCAAGCGCTATATACGGTTTAAATTTTATTGGAAGAATAGCGTGTTCATTCACAATGCGTTCCCGTGTGTTGCCTCTGGGGGCACCAAATATAATCGGTTTACAGAGAGCGGATTGCACCGTATTTTTATCAAATAAAGGTTGAATGCAGTCTCCGATTTACGGCACGGGATTACAGCCCCCTGAACGCGTCTTTGAAGAAGTAATATATTTTTATATTTCTAGCTTTATTCCTAGTTTTTTTTAGTAGAAAATAAGAAAACGCCTGGAATACTATCGAAGGAGTTTTTATGCTAGATGTTTTCTTTCTATCGTGTTCATTACTCGTGATAGATGCAAAACTAATAAAATAAATATTTAATGTTCTTCTTCTGTTGATGATATGGCAATTAGCCGGATGAGCTATTTCTGCCAATGTCAAGTTTTTCAAGTCTTCAATTCTAAGTCTTCGAGTCTTCAAGTCTTCGTCGTGATGGAATTAATGATAAAAAACATAAAAAAATCTATTTAATGTTTTATAGTTTTACTTAACTCAATATCTGTCAATAAAATATTTACAACGATTGACGTTTAGCACCCCGCGCTTTTTTCAATAAGTTTTTGTTTTCTTAATCAGTCATAGACAATTTCTATTTTTTAATTCGTCTGGCAATAAAAGTATGTTTTCATTAATTAACATAATTATTTATTTAAATTTTAACGTGTTTCTTTATTTTTTTTTTCAAAACTAAAAGTTTATTTCTGCCACTAACTGCTCCTGGCTGATTTCGATCTATTACGCCACGTCTCTAACTAACTTCAGTATGACACTATCCAATCACCTCACAGGTCCTCTCATTAGGAGGGTTATCGCTTCAGAGGCAGATGTTCTGTGATTGATTGCTGTTAATGTCCGCTTTCCTACATTATACCAAACTATACCTACACGTGAACGACGTCGATGCAATTTGTCAATTTGACATATTCTGTTAAACGTGGATTGGTAGGAGAAAGTTTGTATCACGTGTGCTATACCTTTTCTGGGTTTACAAGACAAATATGAAAGAAATCAAAACTTATTGTTTTCAATGACTGAATATTAATTATTGAATTTCAGGAGAAGGGATTTAGATTTTAATAAAATTAAATAATGTAATTAATTTTAAAAGGAATCTATATTTTTAATAGTCTTTGCTCGTATATTTAAATAAAAAAAAAAATTAAACCTCCAAGGAGGTGGCCGTGCATTCTCTATGGGCGCATACGGCTATTGTTTTCCCGTCTCTTTTGTCGTCGCCTATGACCAGCCACCTTGGACTGCGTTAATTTTGGTTTGTATTTTCTTTGGATTACAGTACGTATTTATTTATGTAAAGTGTTATTCTAGTGTGTTAGTTTAGGTTAGTAGCGCTCATTGCGGTAAATTATTTTATTTTCCTTGGAAATTACTATCTGTTTGAGTATTTGATTTTAAAGAAGTTTGAAGAAGAAGTTTGAACTAATTTTTTCATAAACTGTTAAAGTATCTAAATAATCTAAGTACCAATAATATTGTCANGTAGGGGGTAATTTTCGAAAGTGCTGACCCGATCCCGATCGATATTCAGGAGTGACACAGGCCATATTTTATTATGATTAAACAAAAGAATTCAATTAAAAATAATAATATTTGTAAATCAACTCGAAGAAAAGCGGGCGGTTCCGCCCAACGAAGTGGGGTCTGCTAGTGTATAATATTTTCTAGAGATATCCCTTTACGTTTCGTTCTTTTTTAGGTTGCATTTAAAGTATTATAAATTATATTTGATATTTTCGTATTTTAAAACGGAGGCGGTTCTTAATTCGACTGCATATTTTATTTCGTTCAAAAATGTTTCACTATTTATGATCGATTATTGTAATAAATAAATCTCGCTTATTTATAATTAAATGAGCTATAATTTTTCAATGAATGATTACTAGATAAAGGATAGGTACAGCTTATGATAATATCAGCTTTTACCGGCGGCTCCGTCCGCGTTTTCATCGGTTATCGCTATTTACTGCGAGCAATCTATGTTTTTCTCTATGCCTTTTGTCAAGCGTCAAAAGAAAAAAAGAGCGCGAATCGTAATTTTCTAAACTGACATTACAGTCTACAAATCCTGCAAGAAATAGAAAACAAATACATATTCTTGTGTATCTCGTAATACTTTTAATAAACAGCATCCCCACCATTACAACAGGCTGTGATGTGATTCATTGTTTCGAACAAATAGGTCAACACCACATTGTGTATGTAACGTACTCAATTAACGCCATCTGTGTTTTTATTGCGAGAATAGATCGAGAGGGTCCCTCACAATGTGTATTAATATTAGCTGGTGTATTTGACAAGGTATGTGCTCACTAGACCACAATTTACTAGCGTGGAAACTCGGCTAGTTTGACGACTTTTTTATTTTTACTAGCTTTCACCCGCGACTCTACCCGCGGGCATTAAAGCCTATGGCCTTCCTTAAGTATCAAAGTATCTCCACGGGAAATTTCTTTGAAATCGGTTTAGCCTTGTAAACTGAAACAGCCGAAAGCCAGATAGATATACAGACAAACAGAGTTATTTTCGCATTTAAAATATTATTTTGGATAACTTGACTATACTTGACAGACTGTCTGCCTGAGCCTAAGCTATGACAATCATAATTAACAAATATAATTATACTATGGTTCAGTGGTTGTCGCGGTTGGAGGCTCCACGTGCTGGCTTCGCCACGGTGGAGGCATCCAGCCGGTCATTCTCGAGTGAGCAGGGTGGCAACACGGGACCCTTTGCTTCCGACTGACGCAGGTGCTTTCCGGGCACGGTTGTTTCGGGAAGTACCTGCACTCGGTCGCCAGGAGGAAATTGAGTCCCGCCTGCCACCACTACCCGTACTGTGTACCCCGCTTGGGTGCCGCAGCGTCGGGCCCTCACTGCAGTCATCGGAGGAGATCTCTCGCTGCCGGCCGTCGTACGCTCCATGGCCGCCGGTGAGAGCAGTTTTACCGCGGTCGCGACCTTCTGCAAGGCAGGCATCTCGCGGAAGGTGGCGGTGGAGAAGGCCCGAGAGGACGATCTTAACTCGAACCCGAGCGGCGGTTCGCCGGCGGCGCTGATAGGCGCGCCTCATGCCGACCTGAGTATGGCCGCGGACGGTGGAGACGGCTTATCCCCTCCATCCACTTTACAGACCAGCTGCGAGGGGGTAACTTTACGCGTGTGCCGTACGTCGCCTAAATTGAGAGTTTAACATCAGGAGCCGGTGTCCGCTTCATTGCGGGCAGCCGCTAGGAGGGCTCCGGATGGCGTAAGAAAGCGGTTCCCGGATCACTCCCGTCTCATGCGCAGAGTGGCACACCGTGAGGTTTTAGTCGGTTGGATTCCGACACACCGCCCCATCGCAAACCGCGGTGGGGTGAAGCGATCATGCCTGTTGGGAACTTGTGTACATGCTTATCGGCGCGAGCATTACACTACACTACACCTTTAACATTATAAATAAATATAGTTACGCGAAATTAAAATTAAAATCAATGAAATATACGAATCAAACGCAACGAAAAACGTAGGCAACAATCCAGGACGCAGCTGGTTTACTAAATATTCAAAGATTGTAATTTCACATCCGATACCACAACTAACGTTTATCGACAACCGCTATTGTGGGTAGAGATCCTTATTATCTATGATAACTTGGGAAGTCTTATCATGGCTATTGTTTTGTTATCTCATTTCCTCGCCTTTTGTGTGGAGCTAGTTATTTCGTATTGTTCAGCATCGTGCTGCCAGCTAGGTGAGAAGTTTTAATGAAATTATGTGACTGTACTGCGCGTTCTCTTTGAGGGTGGTTCATGATTAGTAGAAAACAGAGATTAACACACTACATAAATACACAATAGTCCACCGCTTTAGATAATCCTCTACTTAGAAAGGAGGTTAAAACAACAAGCTTCAGACGGGTTCTGATTTTTTTCTCAAGGTAGTAGAGCCACGCTGATTTCAGCTCGAACAGGCCGGCTCGACCGGGGCGGCACCACCCTCACACAGAAGTCCAATGAAAGCATTCATGCTGTCGTGTTTTGTTAGTGAGTGCGCGACCGGAGGCCCAATGATGCAGAAGCAATATAATATACCGCCAAAGTGTGGGTCAACATGCTGCACTGTTGCATTGTCTGCATTTGCAAGGAGTACCGTGACCACTGTTCTTGAATTCTGCTCATCCTTTCCATCAGGCAGAGTGGAGTCACTTGAGTAGATTCATATTAAATAATCCTCTATTTAGAAAAAAGATTTTGCCCTACAATACCACACAGGAAAACGGGTCGGTTTAAGGTTTGCGTCAAGTTTTGCTGCCTTACTTTGCAGTGCTATTTGCCTTGTAATTTTTTCACCTAATAGTGAAAAGAAAAATTACAAAGCAATGCTTTTTTTATAGAATAATATGATATATATAAATAGATACCTATGCTAGAACTAGCTTTTATCAGCGGCTTCACTCGCGCTGAAGTAGATATTTTGAGCAGACGTATCGCCTGATGGTAAGCGATCACTGCCCCCAAGGACAACCGCAACACCAGAGAATTCACAAGTGTGTTGTTGCCGACCTTTTAAAGAGTATTGGTCCGGGTGTACCGCAGGCAACAGTTTATTCCACAGTTTTGTTGTGCGAGGCAAAAAGTGGTGGACTGTCTACCACCATAAAAAACATGTCAAGAATACGAGCGATTAAACAATTTTTCGTCAGTCATGCTCGGTAGTTGTCAACAATAGCACGGTACCATTTTTTTATTGCTTTTGCACTGTGGCTACTTCTGCATACAGCGGTAACATAAACGTATGACAACGCCATCTACCGTAGATACACAGACTTACAGAGTAACGTAGTGTTCGAAGCTACCGATCCTACATCGCGCAGTAGAAATTCTCGCGCCAATTAATATATATACGAATTCCTGACATCAACCGTTGTGCCGCGGCCCGCCAGGCATTACCTCGCCTGGTCGGAGGATTCTCCACAGCATCAAGTGACTAGGGATCTGATCGTTTGCCTATATGCCAAAAAATATCATAAAGTCTTACCACTCCGTTATAATGCCGGGTCATTGAAAAAAATGAGAAAAAGCATCTCACTATACCTCCATAGTTTGGATCACCATTCGCAATGTCTACATTCGCAACGAGGGTAGTGGTTGGTGGCCACATGGTTTCTTGGATTTCTATTCATAAGACAAAATAGAGTTACTTTGGTAAGCACATTTAAAATAAATTTTTAAAGTTTGTAATGCATGTGACTGTTGTATTTGAGGTGAGGTCTTGGGTTCGATTCCCAAGTCGGAATAAATATTTGTACGAGCTGCAAATATATGTTTCATTACAAAAGTTTTTTTCAGTTGTCTAGTACCCATAGCTCTACTTATTTTGTGACTACATGGCATTGTGTGTTAGAGGTCAGAAAAAATATTTCTTTATTTAATTAAGGACATCATTTCTTCAACTAGAACAAGTTCAATACAACTATATTACACTAGAGAGGTGGGCAGGAATGTGCTCAAAGTCTGATGATGTAATTAAAGATAAATAAGGAAAGATATTAAACTAACTGTGACTGAAGAAATTGCCATTTGTTAATTGCCACTTACGTGAAGCAAGTAAACCACCGACCCGGTAAAGGCCTGGTGACAGCTTTAAAGACGAACAATGGAACTTCTTATCGGATGGTAGCAAATGTGATTTATGATATTCCACCGACAAGGCCTTTCTAAAGAAAATATCGCAAGGTTTGATGACTTGCTAACGATTGGCCAGTTCATCTAGTGTTTGGTAATTCCCACCCAGGTAATTCCCAAATTTCTTTTTGTCCTGTTTTTAAATAAACTAAGATCAATCTAAAATGACAGCGTTCGGGCTGTAGTGTGACTGTAGAAGTGCGAGGTCAGAGGCTCAATGATGCATAGGCATCACTAGGCGCCATAGTGTGGGTACCATATTGCATTACCTGCATTCGCATTGAGTATGATGACCACAACTCTTGAATTCTGCTTGTGCTTTCCATCATGCAGAGTAGAGTCATAATACATAAAAAATACCTACTTAAGTATATTTATCAGTAGTCTGGTTGTAAAAGCACAGGCTTTATCCACGAGTAAAAAAAAAAAAAAGCCTCTGACATAGTCCAAGTTTGAAATCGAATGGAAGCCGTGTATGAGAGTTTCAAGTTATTTAACATCATAGCCCAGTTACACTCGGTGATTAGAAACAATCATCGAGGGTAAGCAACGATGGCGCGGTCAGTACCTGGATGGGTGACCGCTGGTGGCATGTTATCATGAGCGTCTCCGTGATCCGGAGGTCACGTTAAGCAGTCGGTCCCGGTTGTTATCATACGATAACAGTCGTGAAGCTTAGTTGGAGGCCTTCGGGCGGCTTAAAAACATCCAACGGCAAGATTTACGTAGCCACAACGTATTCTTGCCAGTCCCCAACCCGCACTTGGCCAGCGTGGGGACGTATGGCCTTAACCCTCTCCTGAGAGGAGATCCGAGCCCAGCAGTGGGACATTATGAGTTGTTGTTGTTACATCATCATCATAAGCCTATCTGAGTCCACTTGGACATAGGCCTCTCGAATCGCATGCCACACCTATTAGTTCGATCTTCGTCTTCTCGCATCCAGCCTAAAGTAAGTTAATATTATTTCAAACATCATGTGTTGTCAAATTTAGCTATCCGTACTAATGTTATACTTTTGAAAGCAACTCTGTCTCCTTGTCTGTTCCGCTTTCATGCCTAAACCAGTACACCAATTTGATGAAATTAGCCATGGAGATGCTTTGATTCTTGAGGAAGGCTACACTTTACCGTTATAACCAACAAACGCGTGCAAAAGCTAGTTTTCTTAACCGACTTCAATAAAGGAGGAGGTTCTTAATTCGACTGTGTTTATTAATGTCTGGTAAATCAGAACTTTCGACTGCATGAACCAACTTCGATGATTCGTCTTTGAAAGCTGGTACTTTATGTGTGGTTCCAATTCAACTTGGTTTAGTTCTTAAAGACGTCTTTTTTTGTTAAAATATTATAAATAAGATTTTGTTATCATCTTTGGTACTGACGAATAAGAAGTGATGTACTCAGTAAATGCAAGTTTACCGCCATTTTCTATAGTAAAGATAATTTAATAAGAACAGGACGTAGTAGGACGTCCACAGGCCAGGTGGAGCGATGATTTGCGCAAGACGGCTGGCAGGAGCTGGATGCGAGAAGCCATAGATCGAACTAAGTGGCGTGAAATTGGAGAGGCCTATGTCGAGCAGTGGACTGCGACAGGCTGACGATGATGATGATGATGATGATGATGAATCAAGACAATTACATACAAGTTATACAACAGTCTGGGAACCAACCTGTAATATGGGACCTACAGAAATAGGATCTATTGTATATTTATTAGTACATGCAAACAAATTACACCCAGACACGCCACAGACGGTCGCGAAATTATAGCACAATATTGATTAATAGTGGGAGTTGATCCTACAACCGTTGATTTACTAGTCAAGCTTGCTAACCATTACACCAACTGGCTTGAGACTAGCTTTTATTTGGCTCTACCCGCGTGTATGTCGCCATGTCGGTTATCACGACGAATAGTAGCTTATGTCCTTCTCCAAGGTCCTATCTATTTCTATATCTAACTTCATCCAAATCGGTTTCGCGATTTAGCCGAAAAGACAGAGGTACTTTCGAATTGATAATCTATACACCTATACAAATAAATTAAATTAGAGTATTTATTTGTAGTATTAAAATTACTTTTTGTATTATTTTACTAAATGCATACGTATGTATACACTTTATATGTATATACCAAATTATCATTTTTTTTCTATCCTTGTTTATCTATCTGTCGGTCTATCTGTCTGTCTGTTTCTTTGTTTATTCTAATCCTTGAAACGGCTGGACTGATTTTAACGGGACTTTCACTGGCATATAGCTGATTTTATTTCTTTATAGTTAATTAAAACGGTTTACACCAATAACATTGATTAACATTGTAACACTGATGTAATAAGGAGTAACTTAGGTTACTTTTTTTAGACTAGCTTGGCCCCGCTGTGTTATCCGCCGGTGTAAAGATATAACAGCGGGTAACACCGTGGGACCCTAATAGTATTAGCATAAATTAGTATAGATTAACCAGCTATATAAACCTTCTACTTGCATGAAACAATCTAGCTTCTACCAAGAAACCCATGGGCTACTCTCCCAAAGAACTATCCATTACAATGGGAGATTTACGCTTTTTGTCCAATAGCATAATTTTCGTCTACGTGCTCCCTGATCTGGTAATTTGGCTCACGTATCGCTGGCGTGGTGCTACGTGCGATGCGATGGAAACGACTATGCCGATACTACGGTTATAACTCGAACAAAGATCACTTTATATAATATATAAGCCAAAAGGAAGGTTACCTTATAGTTTTGCCATGGTATGTACATATGTTCCACCGTAGTGCCTAAATTGCTGAAACGATTTCAAATCTTTTTTTCAGACACTTTGTCCAATGGAGAGCGAGAACGAGTAACAAGAAGGTTCGATAGACCGCTTGTTCCGCGCTCTCTCGCTCGTTCGCTCGGCTCAGGCGGAACGTGATCAAGAATCTTTCTAATGCATGCAGCCGACGTTCATAGATTTATGAGACGTTATCACCTCAGAAAAAAATACAAACATATATAGAACTTTCGTTTTGGCTCCTGCGTAGTCGGATGAAAAGATTAATAAATAAATAAATATTTCCGGACATGTTCAACACACAACGTCATCTAGTCCCAAACTAAGCAGAGCTTGTACTATGGGTACTAGACAACTGATATAAATACATATATGCTTTTTTTGTAAATATATACATATTATAAATAGAAAACTCCGAAACAAATATTTGCAGATCATACAAACATTTGGTCTGACTCAGGAATCGAACCCAAGACCTCTAGCACAGCAGTCGCATACGCTACCACTGCGCCACCGAGGTGAAGAAAGAT